>JWHW01048417.1:96097-106872 GCA_000931545.1 Papilio glaucus | reverse complement strand
TTCTTGTACATTCATACTCATATTTTTTTTTATGGGCGCCCTCTCGTTCCCCTATCATGGTAGGTCAGGGACCTGGGGTGCTTAATAATTTTTCAGGTTATCTTTTATTAACAACTTACTCGAAGCAGTTATCTTAAACCTAATATCACAGTTTTATCACTTTTCATTTTTAAAACAACAAATTCAACAACAATACACTTTCATGTAATGGTCACACTGTTTGTGAAAGCGCAGCATAAAACCTGATGACGATATAAAATTAATTACATCTGTTTATCGAATGTTTAAGCCGCAATATTATTTAGGAGTCACTCTGCGGCGCCAAACGTGTCACTAAGCCTGTCTTAAGAATGTACAGTATACCTATGGATTTTGCGAGCCGCTTTCATGAGAAAGTTTCACCGAAGCTTTCTCTTCGATCTGGTTCGACCGACTAATACGAGAGACGCAAGATCTTTCAAATTTCACTATCATTTGTATATCATGTTCCATAACATAATATGCTAATTACATTCATATTATAGACAACTATTTTATAGGAGGTAGGAGGTAAACGGTTTACCACATGACGATCGCTACGCAACAACATTGTCATAGTACTGGCTTGGTCGAACCAGCTTATTTCAAAATTGGCTTTTCTAATTAATTAAACTGTGATAATCTTTTGTAGTCACTTTTATTATGGCTAACCCAATTATAAGGAAATTAAAATCAGGAACTTATTAATGTATACTATTATTGTAAATAGAAGAGATTTTATTGTTTGTTTGTTCCAGATTAACTCAAATACTATTGAATCGATTTTAAAAATACTTTCTACATTAGAAAGGTCGTCAATCAGCGAGTGACGTAGACTATATATTTATTGTCTATATACCCGAGCGAAGCCGTGGCAGGTCGCTAGTTTATTACAATGTAACCGTATAACTGTAAATTAATGTAGCAAACGTTTTGTTTTTCTAAATAACATGTTTTTGGTTTATTTATGTAACCAAATCTTTTATTTCCACAGGACCACTGTCTCTCGGCGTTCCTGGTGAACTGCGAGGGTTGTGGGCGGCGTACAAGAGATGGGGCAAGCTCCCATGGGAGAGTTTGTTGGCCCCCACATTGGACCTCTGCGAGAATGGCTACGTGATGTCCAAGGTGCTATTCGATGGACTAGAAAGCGCACCGTATATCAAGAATGACCCTCATCTAAGGTGACAACTATTGCAGAAATAAAACTATTTCCTATTTTATGGTAGAAGTGTGTGTGTGATTAAGTGATTACCTCTATCCATAGACTTCAAATATAAAAAAGTTTAAAAAAGAAATTAAAAATCTAGTAATGCTATACAAAATCTCTGACCACCATGTTAGAGAGTCTCTAGCAATACTTACAAAAAAAACCATAGACACCCGTACAAAAACGGGGGAAGTGCCTACTCAAGCTTGTGGGATTGAACAATAGTTCATGTCAATCAAGATGTTAAGCTACACGCTCAGTCATCTTATGCCACTACATTTAAAAAGCGTGAATTGTTTATTAGTTAACTCTAAAACTGCGTCATTTTTATTA
Organism: Papilio glaucus; assembly: GCA_000931545.1. Lineage (NCBI taxonomy): Eukaryota > Metazoa > Arthropoda > Insecta > Lepidoptera > Papilionidae > Papilio > Papilio glaucus. The sequence goes on along the minus strand of JWHW01048417.1, from coordinate 105,311 downwards.
AAGTATAAAGAACAATTCAAAAACAATGTAACTAACTACGCGTGTATTAGACTTGAGTATGAGTCACGATAATTCTCGTCTAAATATCTATTGTATTATGCAATACATAACAAGATTGCGCGACCGTTGTTGTCGTCAAACATACATAGATAGATATATGTATATATTTATGTATATTGCTAATCACAGTTGAGATACGAACGTTGTTTGTTTTAGATATATTTATATGTATATTGTATTGTGTTATATGTATATAGATATTAATGAATATTGATGTGTTAAATTTGACATTAGATTTTTTAACGAATTTAGCTTTATATTAAAAACTAGCAACCTTACTTTTTACTTCATTTGTATAAAACCTATTTTCGTCTCTTTAAGACATTTCATAACACTTTTCACATTAATAGTTTTTTCAGGCGTTGGCCTGCTCACAGCCAAATTACGCTTCGTCTAATATGTGATGATTTTCGAAACTACTCTGTACATCGCCTATTTTTTCCGTTTCCAACGCTAATGTCAGATTCGTTGTCAGTCAGCCAGCACAATAGAAAAGTACAGCAAGAGGGGGCAACCGTACCTTAGTATTAAAACTCTCCAAATTCTGGCACACAACACAATACAATGAAAGCCACCAAGGGTCTTCGTATATTGGTCTAAAAATTAAACTGTCAAATATTAATTCCAGAAAAACCTATTTCAACCCTACAAAAGGCCAGTTCCATAGACCAGGGACGGTTGTGAGGCCAAGTGAAGCGTACTGCAAGACGCTGAAGGTGATCGCTAGGAATGGTGGCGACGAGTTATACAACGGCAGCCTCGCCGTCGACTTCCTGGACGACCTGCAGCGCGCGGGCAGCATTATCACGGCCGACGATCTGAGGAATTACAAGTGAGTTATAAAAGATTAATATGGATGTTATGAAATAATTAAATGGTGGTAGAACCCGGAACAATAACATCTGTTTTATATATCACAAAGACCTGCTCGACTGGTGAAATACCACGATCTCACACAAGACATGCGTCAAGTAGAAGTTTCTTAGAATTTATTCTGCGTTTCGTCTGACGAATGAGAAGCCGGAGGCCTAATCCTGGTTTTTTTCCTTTCGAATTCTTTTTTAATTTCAAGGAAAGGATAGGAAAGGATTTTTTTTGTTTATTCCGACTTATGCTCACGTGGCAACGCACCTGCAACTCGTTAGCTTGTTGCAGATGCCTATGGGCGAGCACTTTAATATCGGATGAACTTGCTCGTTTGCCACCTTCTGCTATAAAAAAAGAAACAATAGTCAGCTGCTTGAAGGAAATACGGATGGTTTGTCCACTTATCTAAAGAGTTATCATAGTAAAAGAAATGACACGCTGATACTCATACAGCCAAAAAGAAACCTGCACGCGTAGTTTGCTAAAATTGTTTGTGGATGCATTCACCCTTAGGATTCGGCCCGTGTAACCAGAGGCTGAGGCCCAAACCCTACCTGGTTAGAGGTGAATGTAGATTAGTCCAAATTGACTGTTCATATACCAGTTCAGACTATTTAATTTGTCAGAACTTTACAGTTACCTCTTATTTTGATATGGAAGAATTATTTTTCTTTTCATGTAATCAACTCTAAAACAAATTTTGGTTTGTTGTTGCGATTATAAATATGCTTTATCTGGTACTAAACATATGCCCAGTAACAACCCAAATCAAGGCTCCCGGGATATTTCCAGGCCTTGGAAAGTTACTCTTTTAAAGGGGCTAGGCCTTTGTCATTTGATCGTCAAAAACCCGGGCAAGTTGTGGAAGCCTCTACAAGGCTAACAACAACTAAAACAAGATAACCCGTCCAGTTCTGTCGCTTATCTTTCCGGGTATTTGTATTACGCATTGTATTTTTAAATATATGGTTTTGGTATTGCGCAAGAAATTTACATTATTTCATATTCTGACAAATTAAACAATGAGAAGGTGTGACTCATAGTAGTTTGGTGTAATATATCGTACATTTTAAGTAATAAATTTCACAGTAAAATGACACAAATGCAGATAAAGAAAATTTTGTTTTAACAAACACGAGAAATTTACTGAACATTCAACATTCTTGCACTCACAATATTACACAATAGTAATTTAAAAATACCCTATTTTCGCGTCTAAGTAAGCTTTCTAATATTGAAAGAATTGTTAAAATCGGTTACGTAGTTTCAGAGTCTACCTATTGTAAACAAACATTATTATTAGTACATAACTTCTTTATAAATCGACGGAATATTCAACTATTACTAAAATAACTTTCGATGTACTAATCATATAGGATATATCATAGCCGTTATCATATCAGTCCAGGTCCACTGTATTTTGATTACAAACATAAACACTATTTGTTTTGTTACAAAACAAAACAAACGATCAATCTTATTATACATTATCAATTGATATTCAATTTCTAGAACGCATATGACAAAGTTGACTGTAATCGTGCAAATATATCAGCATGTTGTAAATATCGAAATGTTGTCTCATTTCGGTTTTAGCATATCGATAACAAAAAGAAAATGGCCAAGTGCGAGACGGACTGGCGCACGAAGGATTCCGTACCATAATCTATAAAAAAATACGTTTGTTGTATGGTAGCCCCCTTTAATATTTATTTTATTCTGTTTTTTAGTATTTGTTATTATAGCGGCTACAGAAAAATCTGTGAAATTTTCAACTACCTTACTATCAGACTGCCTGGTGATAGACGGACAACTGAGCCTTAGTAACAGGGTCGCGTATTACCATTTGTGTACGGAACTCCAAAAACTAGTCAAGTTTTAACATTGTTATTGCGTATACTTTTGATAAAATCAGCCCAAGTTACCGTGGATTTTTTAAAGTAAAGAACAGAGATATAAATCGGTGTGTATACCCATTTTATGGACTACATCCATAAATATTTTAATGGTGGGCTAATTAAAGGCCCACCTTTCAATCGTTTTTTTATTTATTTAATCAAAACCAGTATCTGTTAATATTGTAATCATGGCAAAACGAAATATTTATTAAGTATAAGGAGCAAATCACCAGGTTCCCTGATTATACTTTCCCAAAGATATGACAGCATTGAAATAGCAGAATCGAGGGTGACAACTATTGACATCTACAACACTAGAGAAGTTGCAAGTATGTTGCCGGCCTTTAAGTAAAGAGTATATGCTATTTTCTTAAAGAACCCTAAGTCGTATTGGTTTATTACTATGATACTAAATATTCTCGGTATAATTCTTATGTCTGATTCATTATTTATTTAACCACGTGTTTCATACAAAATACTGAAATATACGTTATTTTACTGACCTACGATAGTTTGTAAAACAAAACACAACAATGATACTGTTTCAAGATAGAAATAGATGCGCCGCGGATAACGTTGCCCCTCCGTGAAGTTACAAAAATAACACTGCAAGCTAATTCCAATAAAAATAAGGTTAATGTATAATAAATGATAAATACATTGTAACGACCTTGATTACAACTAAAATAATAAATCAAATGTATTAGAGAAGGTCTTCATACAATTCAACCTTATCGTATATATTATATATTCATCATTAATTGATTTGTATTCAATGTACGCCTGTACGATTTATTTTAAAAACACTGCCATCTAACGTATGAATTAGAAGTTTTTTCTTACTAGTAAATACAGAAAAAAACCTTATAAAATCTTAATTTTACTTAAATCTGGAAGTAAAATTAATAAGAAAAATGTTATGCAACTTTACCTTTTGTTTTTACGTATTCATAGCGTACAGATAAAAGGCATACATTTGAGATATGATCAGTTAAGTGAAACGTAATCGTTTCCTCCGAATTAAAGATTATTTAAATAGCTCTTAAAATATTATTACCATATTTTCTCTATGAAGTAAACGACACGTTTGTTCAATTTTTCGACGCATTTCAAATTTCAGTGTGCGATTAAAATTCTCAATTCGACATAGTTTCTCGATAATTTGATTATCTACATTGCTGACGACATTTCACAAGATGGCGGATATTGTTTTATTATTCACATGCACCTGTGTAAACTCGCGATATCTTTTTCGATGATTCATTGCTTTTTCTTTTATTCTGTTATTGAAGAAGACAAGTTATAATCGACCTCATTAAATATTTTATTGTTTCTGTTTAACAGACACATTGACATGCCGTCATTTTCAAGCTGTAGACCGATTACTTGCAGTCGATTACTGGCAATTTCTTTCGTTCATTTTCTGCCATTCTGATTTCATTTTCATTCTCTTGTATGATATCCTCTTTACTATCGATATGTTAATGCAAAGTCTATTTTTTGTGTATTTTTTGCTTGTTCGAACTCTTAAAGTAATTCAAAATACACAAAAAATGTAAAAAATCACACACACGCACGGTAATCGTTTACTTTTTCTTCAACGTGTCGTCTTTTTGCATTCATTTGTCACACTACTTTGCTTTGCCTCCCCATCCATTTCTAATAAGAAAATGACGGAAAGGGAGACGAGGATTTGACGGGATAATACTGGTCCCTCCTCTGTCCATTAAAGGTAGACAACGCATCTACAACTCATTAGCTTCTTGCAGATGCCAATAGGTCCCTTGACATCAAGTGAACTGCTTGGTCTTTAGCCTTCTTCTATAAAAATAACTAAACTTATTTACGCACAATAGATTCATATTCTAATGAGAAACTGCGGGCGAAAGCTACACTAGCTTTCGCCTTTCAAACTAAAAATAGCAGCTAGAGGTTATAACTATTACTTTGTACAGCGTCAGTTTTGATAACTATGTTGTGTTTATCATGGAAACATACAGGGGGTCAGGCGATATGAACTGTGTTAATAACTACTCTGTGTCTTTAATGTCAACTTATATCATTTCACAGAGTAAAAATAAAACAATCTACATACGTGATAAACAAAGTATAAACCTAGGTCGCAATAACAATCTCTTAGTATATTTCAATCACATTTAATCTTATAACGCCACAGGGGAATAGGTTTTTAAACGGTTTTATAGCTTGCCCTGATTGTTGTTTTTTTTTCAATGCATTCATACGACGATCCCAAACCCTTCGGTGCTTAGGCACTAGCCTTAGTTAAGCATTAGTGCTTGAAAACAATCATATTCCAAGATTTGTAAATCACCCACTATCATCTAACTCCACTCGTCCACACACAAAAAGAAATAAAAAAATAACATAGAAAATAAATTAAAACATGTAATAGTTTCGATGAATATTTTTAAATTGACCAGACCTTGACCCAATTCTAATTGTGTTGTGCAAATAAAGTTCCGACTGAGATTTGAATCCGGGTTGCGCGGTTTGCCAAGGAAAGTATGCCAACACTATTATAAAGTATTTTCGTCTATTAATCTTGTGTATACCGAAATATAGCTACTGTATCTGTGGAACCAATTGCGATGGCAATAATGTTTCACTGTTTTTATACCTTTAGCTGGAGATTAGCAGGTGCAACATAACTAAACATGATGATCACCATCAATTTAAGAGCTCTTCCTCTCTTGTTGGTGGAGCAATCCTCCCTGCATTGTGTCTTCCTCGTCACTTCCTGATACGAAACGATTGCTTTCTGTTTTATTTCTTGTATAAATGATCTTCTCGGCCTTCCTTGCTTCCTCTTCCTTTCTATTTTACCTTCTATAACTTTTTATAATATCATCGTGTCGTATCAGGTCTCCCAACATTTTACTTAATATGTACTTATAATAATTGTAACCTTCTAGTAAGTTTACGAATTAATCGAACCAGAAGTTATACGTTATCCGTAGTAGAACTAAATTACCAACATTACCCTAACAATTGCTAAACATAAACGGCAATGGATAGACCGCATTGCGGAGTACGGATGGCCAATTGAGACAAATGTTCTAGAATGGCTGCCACATACGATATAATCCAACGTAGATAATGCCTTTCGAAAGATTGAGCACATGAGTCTATGAGAACGGCAAAATTTGTCTTATGTTGAGCATGATATATTTTAAAATACGATAAACTGCATAGAGTCACGTAAGTTATGACCATTGAAATTGACTGAATTCAATTCCCATAAGAGTTCAACGGAACACTGGCAATGCCAACGATATTTAATCCACTCGAACGCAAAGTTCGAATTACTTTTAAGAATAAAAAGCGTCCATCTAACCATAGTGATCAAATCAAAACCAGTTATTTTTTGTTACAACGAGCTACGCCTGATTTAATCTATAGCATTTTTTAGTTGAGCAAATTGTTCGATCTGTCTTATGTTATCGACTAATCTTCTGTCTATTTCAGAGCGAAAATAACGGAGTCTCTCGCAGTACCGCTGAGCAATGGAGATGTTCTGCACACCCCGCCTCCGCCCAGCAGCGGCGTGATACTGGTCAACATTCTGAATATCCTCAGCGGATACAACTTTACACGCAGCAGTATAAACAACACTGAACACAAGATACTCACGTACCATCGAATTATTGAAGCTTTCAAACACGCATACGCGACGAGGACGAAACTGGGCGATGTGGATTTCTTAGATTTACGCGATGTAAGATTATTTTCAGATTTTTCTAGATAAATAACCTTTTTAGACGGCTCAAGGTCACTCGAAGGGCAATGGCCTCTCCATTCTGATAATGTTCGGAATCTCGGCGAGATCGCACTCGACTTAAAGTGACCGACATTGTCCGAATAATTGCAAAACTTAAGTGGCAATGGCGGGATACATTTAGCTTATGGTCTGTTTAACTGAAATGATCTTACATTCGACAGCTGATCCACAACGTTACGTCACCAAACTACGGCGCGGAGATACGCGCGAGGATCAACGATTCATCGACCAGCAACGACACCGCGGTATACGGCGCAAAGGAATACAATCAGCCGGATGCCGGGACAGCTCACATCTCTATCATAGGGAATAATGGAGACGCGGTCTCCGTCACTAGCTCTATCAACTACTAGTAAGTCAAGTGTTGACTGACTTGATAAAAAATAAAGGTAGTCGTTGAATTCAGACAAGACTAATCGGACTTCTCAAGAGACTTAAATGCCTATGTGAAGTGGTCTTTTAGGAGACGTGAAATGATTTTGAGTGATAAGAGCCATCAATAAATAAGGATGAGAATCAAAAGATCCTTCATCATTTTCAGCGGGCAATGCTCGGAGTCTCTCTGAGGGATCGAATCAGAAATGATGAGATCCTGGCGATATCCGCAGCAAAACCAAGGTAACTGGCACTGTCCGTAGAATTGCTTAAGTTTCAATAGGCAGGGCACATTACAGGTACAACGGATGATGGAGGAAAAAGTTCTAAAATGATCTGGACGATTATCCTCCTTAATAATAAGTATGCTAGTGGAGCGCTAAAATGTGCAGATAGCGAATTAAGCGCATGCTTTTTTTCAGTTTCGGAGCCGGCTTTACAACTCTTAACACCGGCATAGTTATGAACAACGTTATGGATGATTTCTCATTACCGGGATTCATCAATTTCTTCGGTTTGAAGCCATCGCCTGCTAACTTCATAGCGCCGGGGAAGAGGCCGATGTCGTCAATGAGCCCCAGCATTATAGTGGATAAGGGCGGCAATGCTAAGATGGTGATTGGCGCTTCTGGTGGCACTAAGATCACGACAGCTGTTGCATTGGTAAGTAATAAATTATTTTATAAAATTTTCCGACCAATAACATGACTTCTTTAGTTTTGGAGTAGCACAACTTGCGTTATACCTTGTCATGCCATACCTTCTTTTGGAAACACTTGTACTACTTTTCCGGGACATTTTGTAAAGATTATTGATAGGCTAGATGTTCCCCGCGGCTTCGCACGCATTCGTTTCTTATTTTGCACGTTAAAAATGTTTGTAAGATGTTTCTGCGTTTAATAACTTCTAATGTCTCGTTATTACTGTGGAAGCATTAAACATCACCATGGCAACCGATATTGTAAATGAAATTTTTATCTACCTCTGGAACAGTTTTATTTTCCACGTGTAAGAACCACATGTCTAGTTGTGTACCCCTGACAATGTGTTTGCGTATTTTTTTAGTTTTTGCAAGTTAAAGCGTAACAAACAAACTCACATTCTCCTCTATAATCTAACTATTAGGATTGTTATTGACACTTACATGTTACACAAATCTAGTTTAAAATCGTCCTCTGGTTGACCTGCTCGTCGCTTTAGGATATACGGTGTTAGGGAGGATTCAATTTTAGGCTTACCCGAAGCCTAATTTAAATTGGACCTAAGATCTCATCAAAATTGCTGGAGTCAGAACTGAATTAGACCCATAAGGGTAGTCTATGTACGTTTTTGGGACGAACCTTAAGAGAAGGGCTTCCTTTGGCTTATAATTATTATTTTTTACTAACCTAACCTAACTGTATTGTTTAAAGGTGACAATACGCAGACTGTGGTTCGGTCAGACGATAAAGGAGGCGGTGGACGAGGCGCGGCTGCATCATCAGATATTCCCTATGCACGTCGAATATGAATACGGAATAACAGAGGTAATTTTATATTTATTTATTTGTAAAGAAAATTTGACAGAGTAGGTAGAGCCCGCAACAACAACATCTGTTGCACGAATGGGCCAGCTCGACCGGTGAAATACCACGACCTCACAGAAGATAGGTTTGGAGTAGAAGTATTTTTGTTTAGTTTTTAAGTTTCGTCTGATGAGTGAGGTGCCGATGGCCTAATTCTACTCCTCTTCCCCTTCCCATCCATTTCTTATAAAGTGAAGATGGGAAGGGGGGAGGATTTGACCGGAGTAAATAGGAAACGAAAATATTATTTTCTCTGACCATTAAAGGTAGGCAACGCATCTGCAACTCATTAGCTTATAGGATATGGGTGTCGGTCGCATAAAGTCGGATGGATAACTCGCTTGTTTGCCACCTTCTATTATATAAAAAAAATTATGAATGATAAAAAAAATGATGACTACCACCTATAGCATAGTAACAAGTTATTTTGTTCTATAATTTTGGATGCCACAATGAATAAGAGCGTTGATAATCTTTAGTCCGTAACTGACAAAAGGAGGGAAACGTTTTTCGCGTGTATGTATGAATATTATGAATAGTACATATGTATGATTGTCCATTCCATTGTGACCTTCAGGAGCCTAAATCGGTTGACCAGTTTTAAAAAGTCAGGTGACATTAGATTCGTAATTTTTGGAGGGGTGCCATAG
>JWHW01048417.1:61981-88614 GCA_000931545.1 Papilio glaucus | reverse complement strand
TGCAATGTAAGCGCACAAAAAAATCACATTACAAATCTTTACAATTCTCTGCTTTTCTCAAATTACAATAGAGATTTGCGTATTAATGCATGTCTCATATATACTTAAAGTCCGTTGCGTAGTGTGAAGGATCTAAGGTAACAGATAGCTTTGTTTTGAGATTATTATTACCTGATGTAAAACACTGGTAGAGTCCCTGCTAGCGGCCAGGCTCTGATGCACCTGGCGCTCCAAACTCATCACGAGCTCGATTTGGTTTCTCTTCGGCGATTTTAAAGTTTGTACTACGCCCAGCGCCTGCTGGAGTACTCCTATATGCTTGCCGATTATATCGTAATTTCCTGCAGCCATTAAAGTAATTTGTGAATTGTTTATTGAATAAAGGTTATATCATTAAAATTATTGAATAAAATTAACGTCCTTACTGTTTGTGAGAACATTAAGTATGTAAAAACAGTGATAGGATTCGACAACATTCAGTTAAAGTTATATGAAATGTTATTTTTCTATCATTTTTATTTTATTTCATTTAATTTTATAGTATCAATACCGCCATTATTTACTAGTGAAAAATGTTTGTATGTAACAGAATCTTTAGTTATAATTTTTACTATCTTGTATGCATCCGATTGACTTAAAAATTTAAACTCAAGAACCAAACGAACAATACATTTTTGATATATTTTAGTCCAGTTCAGGATTAAGAGGAATAAATTGTATTTTAATATTGTGAAAACGCCATCTAGTTGCAAGCTTAGCGTGTTTTTCACTTTATCAAACTATTATATTTTTACACATTAGACATATGCAACATTTTGTTATAGATGTACCTCAAGTTGGGACAAAGTGATTTGAATTTTAGCAATGGATTGAAACTATTTTCCAGCACCAGTAGTTCAGTTGATTGAGATCCTACCTTCTAGTCTAATACAAATTGTGCACAAGCATTTGATCACATTGACAATAAACATCTGGTGGTATTTTGATCAACTTAGTATAAAGATAGTAAAAAAAATCTATGTAACCTTTAGAGGCAACAACAATCTTCTCAACGCTCAGTGGTGTTACTTTCAACAATGTTTTAGGTCCCGGTGACTTCTGCACGTCTATCTTGGAGAGCTTATTGTACAAATCAAACATCACTTCCTTCTGAGACTTGTTGATCATGTAGTCAAACGTTTGAGTGCATGCATCATCATCTGCATGGTACAGACATCCCGGACTCAATTGGATATCATCAGGATGAGATATACTAAAATTATATTAAATTATGTAGTATTTTTAACACTCTTCTAAGGGAAAAGAACTGAGTTAGGCTTCCGACACCTCACTCATCAGGGGAAACGCAGAAGCATACCTCTACTTCACGTCTATTTTCTGTGAGGATGGGGTATTTCACTGGTCAAGTAGGCCCATTAATGCAACAGATGTAGTTGCGGGCTCTACCACTATTATCAACAAATTTATTATCAAACAATATTCTTTCTATTAAATATACATTTTCAACACTTAAATAACACAGTAATAATGATGAAATTGGCTAATTTACGTTTTTTATTGAATACTCAATTTGAAAAAATATCCATCTATATTAAACAAGTGTGTTTAAATGTAAGTATTATTTTATTTCTATTTAAAAACTTACACGTTAGCTTCACATAGTGGTGACATGTCTACTGCAACATCATTAGAATGTCCGGGTAACCTTGGCAGTACTGACATCACTTTGTCTAGAACACATTCCATGGAGTGGCTGGTCACACTGCACAGGTCTAATGTCCGGTCCACTATTATAAGAGATACAGGGTTTGTGCAATTCTGAAATATAATTTAATTTCATAATTTATCTTGGTATATAATTTAATGTATCACAGTAATATAGATCTAAGAAGGAAAATAATGGATAAACTAGACCTTCTGCCCTTATTGAAAATTTATAAGTTTTATGTGTACATATATGTGATTAAATAAATTAAACTGTTGCTGCTTATTTCACAGTAATCAAAAAAGCTGTACATTATTCTTTCGTTTATTCCAGTTCATTCTTAGTCTTTAGATTATTTCAAAACATAAACTTTTTTGTACACCATACAAGAACAGCATTGTGATATAATCAGACTTGGGTCTTATGTTATTGTAAACAAGTAGTATCTAAGAATATCACTTAATAACAACTAAGCAATGTTATACACACCTTCCTTCTAGCAAGACAAACTGGTGAGTTTTCCAATACTCCAGCCACTAAGGAACTATACACCCCCATGTAAAAGACATCTTCCTTTGAATTCATTGATTCAAACATACTGTTTAAACCACTGGCTAGTCTTCTCACTTGAGACCTTTCCTCACTGCTGAGTGTATACAAGTCAATTGAATTGGATTCTGGTATTAAATTTCCATCATATGATGGATATATTTTTTGGTACGGTGGCGTGAGGAAGACAGCATTCGTGGGGCAGATTGTAAATATTGGAATGTGTAATACCTCCGTCGAACATTGCTGAAAATAAGAAATAAATTAATCATGTATTGGACAATAGTGATTTTCACATACTATATTTTTTTCAATTATGAACTTCTGTTTAACAGGTTCCTGGCACACCTTTATCGCTTCTTCTACATCCATCCATACATCAACAAATATATGCATATACCTTACTTCATAGCAAGATGTGATTCTTGTAAACAAAGGTTTTCGTTAAAATTCGTAAATGCCAAAATATTTTCAAATAAATACTTTTTGTTTTTATTAAAGAAGGTGGCAAACGAGCAAGCGAATCATCTGATGTTAAGTGTGCGTTACCCATAAACATCCGCAACCAGCAAATGTGTTGCAGATGCATTGCCTTTAATGGACAGAGGAGGGGTTAGACAGGAAAAGGGACATATCCTTGTCCCCGTCAACCCCCTCCCTGTCCAATCCTCTTCGTGTTCCCATCCTATCCTTATGAGGAAAGGGTAGGAAGGGGAAGAGGACTGAAATTAGGCCTCTGGTAACTCACTCATCAGACGAAACGCAGAGTACTTCTTAATCACACCTGTTTTCTGTGGGGTTGTGGTATTTCACCAGTCGAGCTAGCCCATTCATGCAATAGATGTTGTTGTTGCTGGCGCTACCACTGTTAAAAACTTTTCTCATATTACCTTTTAACATTAGCTATCCATATTACACAATTTTACTTCACTTTATCTCATAAAATTACATCATTTCTAATGAAAGTATAAAAAATGTAATGGCCACTATATAAGGACATTTGTTTGTTTACAACAGTCATATCTTGCAATGAAAAAAGGTATAGTTATGAGTATTCTTAATTTCACCTTTCTTTAATATACTGCCATTCTAGTTGATGCAAGAATGTTTCATTCACTTTAATGTAACATCATTTAAATTTATTTTGTGACTCCCTCTCTTCATTCATACTTTTATTCTATCCAAACAATATAGAAGATTGCTTACATCATTAATTAGCAATATGATCATTAACATCTAAGCCTTAATAATCTTGTGTAGAACTCTTATGATGTCCATGCAAGGCATTTAAATATATTTTTACAGATAATTTTGGAATAAAGTTCAAAAGTTTCTTATAAATAATAAGTTTAAATAAATACAGAAAAAAGAAGTTGAGACTTCAAGCAGTGTTAACAATAAGTCTACCTTTTTTCCAATCCACTCCAAAAGCATTCCTTCCAGCTGCTTTGTGGCTTCGGTAAATGCTTTACCGGCTGACACAATGTCGGTGACATCCTTCCCCTCATTGAGCTCCAGATAAACCACATCAAGGCTCATGCATGATATCAGGATGCAGTGTACAAAATCACTGTTACGTATTATTTCACGAATTGTTTGCAACTGTGTTGATGTTGATTGAGTTATAAATACTGCTTTTTTATGTTCTTTTTTGGCAAACTAAAATGAAAAGTAACGAAAGTAAATATTTAAAAGATAATTATTTACAACATAATAATTAATTAGATAAATGTATGCAAATGTAAAAAAATGGACTATTAAAAGTACCTCGAAAGGGGACAAACTTTTTACAGCAACAGCACCTCCTGTTAAAAGATTAAATAGTCCTCCATCCCAATGCAAGCATTCGGCACTATTATCATCCAAGAATACAACAGCGCCAATAATTCTGTTGTAAACTTCGCCCCAGCAAGCTCTCCCAAATTCTTTAGGTGAACCAGACATCATTTTGTGTGATTTTTTACAAACATTAAGTATAACACATTAAGAGGCATTTATGATAACATTTTCCTTACGTTTTTTTACATTTTTTCAAAAACTACAACACACAAAAAAATTATCACTGCTATATAGAATATCTAAAGGTTTGTTGTAAAATCAATTTCGACTGATCAATGGTAATCAAAGCAATGACAGTGAAATGAAAGCAACAGAACACTGACAGCTGACGCCTGACGAAAACTGACAACGGGTAAAGTACACCCGTTCCATTACACGCGTCGTACACATTAATTGAAAATATGTAAAATTGTAGTCAAACCTATTATTTTATGTTAGTTTAGAACTTTAAAACTCTGTTTCAAATTTCGCTCTGGGCAGCACGTCTCGCCTCTTCTCTGGGCGTTTCGGCGTACCTTACTACCTGGAGCTACCACTCCTCTTCCCACTGTCCATACATATGGGTAGCGGCGATGGCGATCGATATCAACTTAGTATTCCCGTATTTTTGCCATGATCTTTTAATTTATATACAATGATGCTAACTAAAACTTTATGCAAACGATTTTTAACACAGTGATATTGGCTATTTTAGTAACATTTTAATGAGAAATGAACAATATCTAAAATTTTACTACAGGGTCATTGCTTGCTTGTCCTCATTATTTAACATTAAGTTTTGTAGTCTTGGTATGACTATCAGGGGTATACAACTTGCAATAATTCTTCGTTTCTTTTTCTTCAATTCTCTTGAACTACTTTTAACATCTCTGGTAGTTGTAACATAAGTCCTATAACTGAACCATGTAAAAATGGGGAACACATATGGTATAACACATTTATTGCATTGCATAGGTAATTGAAACATGTGATACATTTTAATATTTTTTATATCTTATAATACACAATTTTGTAACCTACACACAAAACTGAATGAATTTTCTAACATTAAAGCTGGTAACATGGAAATTTAGTGATCATCTTCATAGCCACTGGGCAGGGCGTTGACATGGGGGTTATGGAACAGGGTCTTCTGGCCATCACCCCATGGGAACCTCTGAAAAAAAAGTTTAAATAGAGTAAAAAATAATAATAAACTACTATGTTCATTTCATAATGACAACATTACAAGGTAAATTATTATTATCAGTGTCAGTGTTGTCTTTAATTTCAACAAAACATTTTGCTGCATTTTGAGGCACATTTCTAATTCCCGAGGAATTAGTAGCATAGCGTTGCAAATTAAATTCTTTTCATACTCTTAACTACAATGCAATTAACTGTTTATTAAAATAAAAATAAAAAAAAAACAATTATAGTAGTCTATAAACAATGTGTGTAGCTCAACTATTTGGAAATTATTCTTTTGTAGATTTTTCAAGATTATTTAGTTTTCAAACATAAAACATTACTATAAGAGAATCTTAGCTTGCTTTGGAAGCAATAGCATAGAAGTTTTGAGGAAGTTTTGTCATTTTATGAATAATAAAATGAATAACATTTTTGCTTGGTACTGTTGCAAGTATATTTTGTTTTTAATTAACTGACCTTTGTTCGGACGCGCATGTAATCGTAGGCAATAAATGGGGGGCGCTCATGGCTTTCCTCTTGGTGGGCTAAGTAAGCATTAAGCATACCGAGACCAACAGCTGGGAATGCCACGAAGAAGGTCAGTTTCTTCCACAGCTTGTAGCCACCTAAATAAATGTTTTATTTTATAAAAGATACCTCTGTGTCGAAGAAAAAATAAGTCAAACTGACAAGCCCTGAAAAGGGTTATGCGATTACATAATTTTCAAGTTTTACAAATTAAACAGCTTACCGCCATGTCCTCCAGCAGTTGCGGAGTGTGAAACAGCCCGTGCTTGATTTTTAAGATACAAAGTTGCAGCTCTATGCAAGATTGAAGCCATTTTTGCGTGATTTTACGAGTCAAAAATCTAACTGAGTCTGAGAATGAGATAAATTTACTTGTGTCAAACTTGAAACTTCAAAGTTGCTAAAAACCAAAAAGAAATGTTATCGATTTAAATGCTGCCAGCCCAGCTGCCAAATATATGCAAGATATGATATGTATGTAATGTATCATAAAAATATAATATATTTGGTTTTATTATTTTCGAAATAAAAATAGTGGAATAGTTTTATATTTATTAAAGGCCTGTAGTAAAAGTTTGTGTCTATAGATTTTTTCATCATCAAAAATTATTTTTACATTTTGTATTGTAATATTGTATCTAAGCCACATATATAGATGTTCACTGGTCTTTTCGTCGATCATATTTATTAGTGTTTGTTATATCTTTGCAATAAAAAAAATCATTGTAGAGACATTGATACATCAAATTATAAAAAAATTGCATGTTCTTATCATTGCATGTATTTTCTGTTTAATAAATAATGTGTAAATTAAATGCGGAGCATAAACCCACACACAATATACGTAAAAATTGCAACACTCCTCTTTATATTTTAATATGCTGGCAACAAAATGTACTTGGAAGAACCAAAACCATGCGGTAGATGTCGCTAAAACAAACTACAGAAATTACTTGTTCCTTATTTAGATTTTAACCCAGAAAAGGATTTTGGAAAATAAAATAAAACTGCCATTATCATTTTGATTATATTCGCCTTCTTTTTTTAGTCATGGAATATGAATTTAAATATTTCTTATACTTTTCATCTAAAATATTTTTATCTGAATTAAAATGAATTTATCGGTCTTATTTATATAATACTAACGAGACACGATAACGGATCAAAAAGTGAATCGGATTCCTGGCCGGTACGAACCAATAATTGTATTCTTTAAAATATGTGCTACTAAAACAGAGATAGGATCATCACCCCAGGTTCAATGATCTCTACCCCATTGGTCGTACTCCTGTCAGCGGTTATTGGTACCTATTTGGATGGAAGATATTATCTCCTTTTTTGGATTATATCTGACTAATCACATGCTAAACATGATTGTTCTAAATGACCACAGTTGGTTGATCGAATGATGGGAAATCAAGATGACTAGATTTGTCAATGTCGCTATCTCCTAAACATTCTTCTTGAGGAAAGTGAGTTTCTAGTATTGACCTCGGCGACACCTGAAACAAAACATACGGAAATAAAAATACTGCACAAACATCTAGTCAAATAGTTATCTGATTATATTACTTGTCGAGAATGAAAAATTAAAAACAATTTTTGCCTATTTCATTTAGGTACACAAAACTTCGAACGCACTACAAAACTTAAAATCAATTAAAACAATTAATATATTAAGTTCCCCTCATCTGAAGACGTACTTTTTATACCCTACTGACCGATACCGATGTTATATACATAGTTTTCAACAAAATAATAAAAAAAATATTTCTTTTATCTTATGCTAACTAAGGTCCAAATATTTTAAGTGTAATTAGTTTCGTTATCTATCGTTAGAAAGATATTTGAGCCATTTAAATTTTGATAATCTGTTTAAAAGAACGTAATTTTGTATCCTGGACGGACAAAAGAGATAAACTTTTAGGAATCAGCAAAGTATTTAAACTCCCATTAGCGTAAATGGATTCTGGAGAAAAATGAAACGAGATTTCTGTCCGTTCCATCAATTCATTTACCCCAAAACAGTTAGACAGAAATAATAATAGGCTGATTAAAGTGAGCATCTTTGTTTTCGATAAACATTATCATTATGCTATTAGATAGCCAATGGTCGTTGAAGAAATCAGCTTTTTTTATCAAAACCACTAATTTTGTGTACAACAAGAAACCGAACACTGACTAGTCTAATATCTAGACTAGTAATAATAACATCTAGGTTCAATAAGATCACATCAAAGATGTTAGATGCGCATGTACACGCACCTAGTTTATTTTTAATACATCGC
Source organism: Papilio glaucus (assembly GCA_000931545.1). NCBI lineage: Eukaryota > Metazoa > Arthropoda > Insecta > Lepidoptera > Papilionidae > Papilio > Papilio glaucus. The sequence continues at coordinate 80,535 of JWHW01048417.1, read as the reverse complement.
TAACAGCTTTTTTATTTGTATAGGATGCAAGTCGCGTCCACAGTGACAGTGGCCGACGCCGACCGCGCCGCGGCCGCGTCAGAGCGCATGCTAAGTAACATGACATGACAAGACTGATTATACTGCAAACAGGGATCCGTATAAAAATAATTAACAAATTTACAATCACATTAGATCAGAAGAGGATATTTTTATAGTAAAAGACCGTATTCCTTGTTTCATAGCAAGATGGATTTTTTGTAAACAAAGGTTTTTACGAACATTAAAATTCGTAAATTCCAATATATTTTCGAAAAACAACTTTTCCTCACTTTACCTTATAACATTTGCTATCCATATTATACAATTCCACTTCACTTTATGTCACGATTTTAACAAAATGATATTATTTTTTTTTATTTAAATGCCGCCCCGTACAGTAAATTACGTTTGATTGTTTACATGATTTGTGGTAAGTGAGGATAATTGTTATCTATAAGCATCCGAAAAAATAGAAGATTAACCAGCTTTTTTAAAGTAAGGAAGAAGAATAGATGAAGGAAAAGAAAAGGAACGGATGCAAAGAGAAAGGGAACGGTTTAGGAGAATATAACACTTTCACTTCACACCTGTAATATATGACGAGGCTCCCTTGCATGCTACACATCCATTTAAATAAAATAGATTTATTCGTAGCAAACATAATCCATTAAGTTGCGTTTAAAAAACAAAACTGTTTTCAAATTACAGTATGCCGGAGCAGGATGTGCCATTTTTTCATCTAAACAAATTAGGTTAAACCCTTGCGTAATCTGTCCTTGGATTTTAGGGGTCAAGTTTTTGTGGGCTTAACAAATCGAGCTCGAATATCAAAATACGCGATATCTTCGGAATCCAAGGTTTAATGCAATTTAAACTAAATTGGGACGCCCCTGAGATGTCCCCAAAAAATACAATAAAAAAAATTTTAAACAACAAACAAAAAAAAAACAAGTGAAGTGAAAAATAAGATTATAGAAAAAATCCAAAGACTGTACGATCAAATAAACAAATATCATAGAAAGTGTTATTCAGTTTGTAGTAAACTGACTAATAGTTTGGTTCACAAAATTATAACAGGACGTAATTCAATGCTGCATATCTTTCAACAACAGTTCATTAGGTCACAGCACAGATCTCACTTACATTATTTATATTCGGTGATAAGTATGTTTACTCAGTACTTAAATACCAAAATATATGAAATTGTTTTCTTTTCCTGTTTGCTAAATTGTTTGTTTACGTTAAGACAAATTAATCAATGTTAAAACCCAGCAATCGACACGAAAACAAACTAATCAACGTAAAAACAAATTTATCAACATAAAAACAAATCAATCAGAAAACTTAATAATATTCTTTGAATGTTGTCGACAAAAGTAATTTATGTGAAAATAATTAAAGTCAGCATGATCACAGAGTCATCAATAGTTAGAATTTCGAACTCACTTTTCCATATAACCTACCTACTTGCCATATAACAACTACAGGATAATCAGCAAGGAAACAAATGAAAGCATCATTTCTACCAGGTTCAACGATAATTTAACGGGGTATTGAATATTAATAAATACAAATATATAGGATCGCCCAAATCGAAAATTCCCAATTTAAGAAATCATTAAAATACCTTACTATATTAACTCACTAAACGGGACCCTAACAAAAAAAAAACCATTAAAAAATAAACCAAGACGAACGTGCGCTCGATTTTTGATCGCTCACCTTTTTAGCCTTCACGTGTTCGAAATTGTAGCCCATGTAAAAGGCAGTCTGCTGCAACTGCCGTAAGCTGCGCAGGCGCACTTTCGGGTCTCGTTCGAGCAGACGCAAGAGCAGCCCTCGGGATGCACTGGACAAATTAGCAGCGCTCTCTGGCAGTGTGCCTGCCAATGTTTCTTTATAGCTCCGCTTTTGTTCTGCTATCGAACTATCAATAAACACCATGTGTCAAAATCAAATAATTAACAAAAATAAGTACCTAGTTTGATACTCGTAGGGTAAAAGTGGTAGAGCCGGCAACAACATCATCTGTTGCACGAATGGGCCTGCTCGACCGGTGAAATACCACGACCTCACAGAAGACAGGCGTGAAGTAGAGTATTCTGCGTTTCGGCTGTTGAGGAGAATTAGTTTGTTGCAGATGCCTTTCTGTAGCGATCACTTGATACTGAGTGAACTTACGTGCTTGTTTGTTTGCCACCTTCTACTATTTAAAAAAATCTGGAATTGTACCTACAGCTTGTATTAATGCGAAAATACAATTAATATATTTGCATTATGTATATTAAGGCATTGGGGAAGGTCTATGTCTAGTAGTGGACTGATATAGACTAATGATGATGATGCGCTTTAAATAATTATACCGGATGAGAATAAAAAGGCGCTAGAATTTCTTACTATCATAAAAATATCCCACAAGCATGTATCCTTATCAAGGTGGTGATAGGTAAGTAGGAAACAAATTTACCGTTTTCATCAGGGCAGTTTACGCTTTGAAATGTTTCTGAATAGCCAATTGTCAGTATATGTAGGTACTGGTAGCCATCATATAAATTTTAGTATTGTACGGCATATTATTTTGGTAAAGGTGTGCATGGGCCAAATATAGTTCGATGGGGAATCTCTTGATCGTGAGGCAAAGTGTACAAAATGCAAAGAAGACAGTTTCGAAATAATTTAATATAAAATGTTAAGTACTTGATAGTAGGAGTTGCGATGATATTTTGAGCAGCTTTGTCGATTTCGTCTGTGACATCAGTTGCATTTGCGTTCATCGCAGGCGTTGGATACTGCAAGCAAAATTGACTGATTAAATATGTGAAAACCTATTCTTATTTTAAAAGTTTTCGACACGATGTGTCTTCGATACTGTATGGTGATTGGACATAATTACATCTTTAAAAATGCGAAATTCTACAAAAAAAATTGAAGCGCCATCTCTTAGTCATCGCTATCAATGGACGATAAATCGGTTGACAACAATGAAAAGTATTACCGGGACATAACGCTAGATGTCATTAGTTGAATATAACACGATCTTACGACAATGACAACGCAGAGCGAATCTCGGTCCACAGCTTTTTCATGGCAGATGGTAGAAAACGAGCAAGCGGGTCGCCTGATATTAAGTGACCGCTATCCATAGGCATCTACAACAAGCTAATGAGTTGCATGAGTTGTGAGATGCGTTGGCTACCATTGATGGACAGAGGAGTGAACAGACAAGAAAAAGGATATTTCCTTTTCCTGTTCATACCCTCCCCTGTCAAATCCTCTGTAAAGTCGCAGTATTTCCCCGATCGAGCCGGTGCAACAGAAGTGTTGTTGTTGCGGACTCTCCCACTGTTAAAAGTTACGTAAAGCTAGTAAGGTTTTACTAGGGAAGAAAAAGATAAACAAAAAGCGGTTCACCTAATGCTACGTGATCACAACTACCGCTCGACAGTCGCAACATTTCTAAGAGTTACGGATACGTTGCTAGACTTTGACGACCTTTTCATTACTTTTTTATCACTACATCTATGGTCTATAGTCTGTACCAGACATACCCAAACTATGGATCGCGATCCACCTGTGGATCGTGAGTCGTGTGCGAATATTGAGTAGGCCTAAATGAACGACGCAACCGACCCAGACGCTTACTTTCTGATGGCCGGCCGGCAGAGTTGCCGTTAGGACATTCTAGTTTGTGGCTATATGTACCCCCTTTTCTAAGACAAAAGGTGGGAAGGACCCAAGATTGGATTTTTTTTGTGAAATGGCCCGGAGCCTAGTCAACTTTGGGCCTCTGGTCTATATTAACATGAAGATTTGATGAAAGTTTGTGTTGGTATAGTGATCAATGATACCATGAAAAAAATGACACAAAGTAGCGAGTAACAACTACTTTGTAATAAATAAATGTTAAACTATTAAATATTGGAAAGTTGTGGATTATAAACCTTTAATAAATGATCATCCTATTTATACAATAAAATGGTTACTGCTTCAACAGAGACTTAAACGCCAACGGATATGCGCATACGCATGTGAGTTAATAAAAAAACTGGGATCAGTTTATAATAGTCAAGCGTACAGATTCCCATGTTTTATGTGCACTAATATTAAATTAGCTACCATTAAGAACAGATCAACTAGAATAGCCTCTAATAATGTGCAGGCTGGTAAAAATAGCTTTTACGACTATAAAACCTCAATACGATCAGGTACAGACAATGTAAGTTCTCTGAAGCCAGTTTTGGTCACCGCATATTTGGATCACCGTGACAGGTGAGTAAACCTATAGTCCTTGAAATAGTCAAGACAACTATATTATAACATACATACTTTGATCGAAAAAAGGCGAATTGTGAAATTTAATAGGAGCTCAGTGTTTTATTTTATTGTTTAAATGTTCAATTGTGGAGTTGAGTTATTGAAATCATGTACTTAGAAATAATAACATGTTTATTTAAATAAACTTAAAGTAATACAGATTTTTAAGTTACAGTATTCAAATTCGAAATTATGTTACTTATAGAAAATTAAATTAATGTACAGACGATTTTGTGTGATATTACAGACTTCACAAATACTGGGAGCACCGGTAAGATGGCAACCCTAAAATAAACGACAGCGCAACCCGTTCGCCGGACCCGTTGCGTGGAAAAAAGTCCAACTTCGCCGGCTAAAAATAGGGAGCCAGCGCCTTAATTGCATACTTGGAATTTACAGCACGTTTTAACGATTGTTAGTACACCGAGATAAATACACCTCGACGCGAGGGCGGGGTAATGGTGCTGCAAAGATTGTGTTGTCTGTTACTATTGCATATTAAAATAGACGCGGGTAAGTTTATAAAACGGTAAGTCCGGTCTCGCACTGGCACGTCTAGGTTGAGAATTTTAAAATAGAACATTTGAATTTGGAACGTCTGCAATACTATACTAGGTTTACATAAAACTTGTACAATTATGTTTAAAAAGGTATATAAATTCACCTAGGACCAATTTCTACATAAATTTAAGAGACAGACCGTCAATGTACTGTTTCCAAGAATATTGAACAAAACGATTTCATTCATCAATTTGAACTATAAAATACATGCCACATAGACATAATATACAACTTAAGTCTACCACCTTCGGAATTCTGTTCGGAAATAAATATTTAGATAACTGTGAATGAGTTATCATACGTGCTAAACTAAGTATTCACATTGTTTCTTCGGTCTTCTTTTAAAAACCCTTTTAATACATCAACAATCTTAAAGAGCTTTCAATCTAATATAACATTTGTAGAATTATTTTATGCTAAATAATCTGCTTAGAATGGTAAAAAATAATGAATACTTTCTAGAAAAGTTCTTTATAGTAGTGCGTGCGATTCGAATGCATATTTGGTTCGGAATCGTTTATTATTGTCGACGAGGGTAAGGAGAATCGATAAAATGTTAATTTTATATGATTTTGGCCGGCTACTTAAGTAAGCATTGGATGTTTTGTCCTTTACAGGAGACCTATCAATACTAAGCTTCCACAGACACTCCATACATAAATTAAGACCGTTGTACCGTTAGAATTAGTGCACTGACTACTGATAAATACTTATAAAGTGATTGAGCTGGTACGTTGTATGCTTATATTTCGACCTGGTCACGATTCGACCGCATTAGTGAACAAGAAGTGAACACCGAAGCAAGAATTAAATTACTTTTGCTAACTGACGCACTGAATTACTTTAACTCCTTCCTTCCATTGTCTTTAAATGTAGCTTACTATGTAAGGTCGTCTCACGTGAGAGGGTATGGTCAATAAAGTTCCTGACTTTTGGGATACCGAATGGAAATGGATTCAGACAATAATAAATTTATTTTTTTGTTAATGATAAATATTCATGAAGGATCTAAAAGAATTATTATCGAAATTAACAATTTTTTTCAAAGATTTGGACCAAAATGTTAATAAAATTAGAAAAAAATTGTTATCCAAGCCAACATTGTTTATTACGATCATTGATACTATCTGTAATCATATGACACCGGCTACTTGCCAGCTGCGCAGTAGAAAATGATACTCATTTAAATATGTATGACTAAATGTATTAGACTCATAGAATTATTTCTTCATGATTAGATAACACACCAGTGATGGAAAACATTAGAAGAAAATTGAAATTTTCCTGACAGGAAAATATTGTCTTCTTATACAGACGTTTACTACGCCATATTTTTAATTTCACAAGATTAAATTGCACATTGATTTAAAAGTCGTGAATATTTTTAATATTTTTTCTGCTAATCTACACAAATATTTTTAATAAAGCGACCAAAAAATCAAAACGTTGTTGAAATATAAATAGATTGCGTATTATAACATGTTACCTCTATCGTTCTCACTGAAAAAAAAATGAGAGGACAATATATTTTATGTAAATGTTTTTCGCAGTGTGAACGGTAACTCCGTCGAGTAGTTCAAACTAAAATAACGATAAAAAAATACTTATAGGGTCTTACTAAACGAGATTTAAATTCCATCAACAAACCGCAAATTACTAAGAGTAATTGGCCTCTGGACTAATGAAGGTAAAACTTCTTGGACGCTTGTGCAGCTTATTTGAAGTGTGCAGGATAGACTTCAAGGCAAAACAAAAAGAAGTAATAAAATACGATGGCTTGACCGCAAAGACAGTGATGGAATACGGAGGATTCATGAATCTGATGGGTAAAAAGCGTTAAGATTATTCCGTTGCTTTTGGCCAATACTGGATCATTTACCTAACCGCGAGGATCAGTTTGAATGATAATGTTAAAAGAAAATTTATAGAGTTCAAAGCTTCTTCGAATTTTTCTTAAGTATTCGGCCTTTTTTTGATGTGTTTATCTGTGTCCGGGCTTATCTATAGTATAAATATGGAAGAAGTAAAACTACAAGTTCGTGGATTGTGGTAATACCTAATCAATGTTATCTTTTTGAATTACAGAGTTAATTACATTAATTGTAAACAATGTGGATGAAGATTTATAATCTCACAGGATAAATATTCTTGAAACTCGGAATGGTTGCGGGAAAATCCGAGGGTAATGGATTGTAAGAGCCAACCGGCGAGGCGAGGCGGCCGCAAATTGACACCTGATACTACGAATTCTTGGTTAATGCAAAATAGAAAACAAGATACGTTGTAAGTGTGATGTGGTTCGTATAAGTTTTACTTAACACTTATTGATTTACAAATGGTAAAATACTGTAAAAAGTTGACAATGAAAACCTTAGAAGTCAATAAAATTATAACTTATATTCAATGCTTCGTTTGTAATCTATACTAATATTATAAAAAGAAAATGTTTGATTGTTTGCATGTTCCGGATAAACTCAAAAACTACTGAACCGATTTTAAAAATTCTTTCACCAATAGAAAGCTCTTTTATCAGCGGGTAGGTTATCATCTTTACATGTCTATCTACGAAAATCTATTCGAGCAATGAAATTGGGGTTTCGGGGCGGGTACCTAGTTTATTTTACAAGCACAAGGTAAATAAGTTGATATAAGCTCAGCGGTACAAACGTTTCTGGAATTAAACGTATACCATACTATTTTACTTCAGATCAAAATCACTTTTTATCTCTAAGCTATCTTCTCTTTTATCTCGATCTTACGGCGCTAATTCTGGAAATACAGAGCTATCCACTGCAATATATACTTTATTTAATCTAATGCTTTATTTAATCTAAACGCGTATGATTAAGAAAGAATCGACATCATATAATATTGGATTGTTAACAAGTGAGGGGCAGCAGGCATCATGCCTTTCCTCTTTTGTTTCCTCATATAATCTTTTCAACAAAACTTTACCTTTGCCTCCTACAACTATTAAAAATAAGACTTTATTTTTTATTTTCAATAACATCTTCCGACACTCGTCAGCTAGACATCAATTAGTCTACAAAATTATTTACATTAATTTTCAACACAACGTCTTGTCTATTGAGTGCAAGGTTATAAAAACAATTGAATCCAAAATAAAAGGCAAATACCGTAATAGCCTTAAATTATTTAAAAGCCTACACTATACGAGTCAAAGTTGACAATTTTGTCGTAAATAGTGTGAATTTGTATGAAATACAAATTATTGTTGTTCCCTTCTCACTATTCCGATTGTGTTGACTTCAAATTAAGTGTTGGACGACAAGTATGGTTACATGCCGTTTTCTAACAGTTATGTAAATTATATTTTTGGCTTTACCATTGAAACATTATATACCATAAATTTTAACATAATTGTCTTATAAGCAAGTTTCAAAATATAAATGTCATTAAGATCCCTTATTATATGTAAACAGTACAACAATACAGGGAGGACTAGAAAATGGTCCAGTGACCACAACGGAAGAGCTCTTAAAATAATGTACTACATACTCTGTTTCGTATTTTTTGCATAAAGAATATACCAGATTAATGAATTAGTTACCATATTTTGTGTTGCGATTGCTAATAAAAATTAGGATGCGTGGTATGAACAAATCTATCATTACTTTGTAAAGCTTTAAAAATAAAAAGCCTTCGCATTCGCAAAACGATAACAAACGAGGCATTAATTCTTAGTATTGCATGATTCACTCGTAAGATCGCTAAAGGTCCTGCAATTGGTTTCATTGGAGCCAGTATTATACATATTTTGTAATTTAACTTTTTTACGAAGGCCACTCCGTAGCTTTAACCGCTCGGGTTCATTCCTCGCAAAACTTGCCGTGTGCTATACAGGGTTGCTGTTTAATACATTTTTTTATTTTGTTGTATAAATAAATATGTCAATACTAAAGTTACCACTAGGACGTCGATTTTGCTTTATAAATCTATTAAATAAAAATATGCGCTCACGTCCGTAACTCTGAGAGGTAGGTAGAGATTATGGATTTCTATTTAGCGCAAACTTGGCAAACCTTTCTCGCTTCTGCTACTTCTTATATCGTCTTTCTTTAGTATGTTACTAATCTGATGGTTAGAAGTTCTCCTGGGACATCTCCTGTTAACATTGTCACTCACTTTTGCAACATACAATTTGTCTTATTACTAATTCTTCCTTTCAATATGCCCGAACAACCGAAGTATGTCTTCTCAATTCTAGTCACCAAATTCACTAAGGCATTTATAAAATAAAGGCGATGGAATAAGTGTAGCGATGGCTACCCTTCTGATGTCTTTCATTTATATGGGAGATCATCGCCACTCATCATCATATATGTTATTCATCATCATATGTGATCATCACCCATGGACACCAGGAGTTACAGTTACAGACGCACTGGCATTTAAGAAAGACCTGTCACCTTTAAAAAAAAATAGATTTTCCCGCTCAACATGCTCGGTCGCTAAAACAGTTGCATTTAAAATATTCTAATCTACATAGTAAAATTGTCACCAAAAAGTTTGGATATAATATCCTGCACTAAAGCTGTAGAATTGTAGCAACCCTGAATGAAGTGCGACATCGCATGACGGGTAGCGAGTCGATCATTCAACTTTGAAAGTCATTTATGTATATCTCGAGATTGGCTCAGTCATTAAGCACAGGTATACAGACACAGAGAAGAGATGTTATTTTGAAGGTGCATTCATCGAAAGAAGTTAATGATAGGTCTTATGATAGATACAACACTGTGTTTATTTTATAAGCTACTGTTAATACAAATCTTATTATTGGTACTGTTATTTTAGCAGTAATTTAGCCTAATTTATTAGATTACAGAAATTGATGGCTGTATTAAATTATATTTTTTTTGTATATTACATATCAATAACAAATAGTCAAGAGAGAATAATCCTACTTGTAAAAACTTACATATTTTGACACTTGCCGCATATTGCAGAATAATAACAAAATAGCATGAAGTCATGTATATAATATTATTTCTGGATAATGTACCTTTCTATTGGTAAAAGAAAACATTAAAAGGAGTACAGATTATTTATGGTTTACCCTTTGCAAATAAATCTTTCCTCTAACACCTTTGGACGCTTATTTATTTTTTACATATTTGAAACCTTTTTAGTTAAAAAATATATCCTTTTTACTTACTCAAAGGAGTAGGCGGTATCGTTTTCTGGTCAAGCAAAATCCTTATTTTTTGTAGCATGATTCTGCTACCTTGATAAAAACCTAACATTAAATCAGCAAAGAACTGATCCTGATCAAGAAAACGCAAAATAAGTCTCACGTCAATATTTCTTTTTGGAATTCGTTTCTTTTATTTTGTAGTTAAAAGTTTGTACAAACGAGGGTCCTTAGTGGCTGTGGTCATAAACCTGATTCATACTGACGGTTAGTATAATCCAAACAGACGGGATCGTATTAAATCTGTCGAGACAACGACATTAATTCCAAGAAGCACCCCTAGACGAAGCTAAATTACAGCACGGCTGTGACGGCCAGTCGGTTCACTGACGCAAACTGCTCGCCTTCGTTAATAAACTGGCTACACGGGACCCTGATAAGGCCATTTACCTCCCTTCGACGCCGCAATAATTCATTAACGTTGTATTATAGATGCAAACTTTTTTCAAAACAAAAGCATTAAGGTAATTACACACTGCTCCGAACATGTTCTATCTAAAGTAAAGTAATTAAAGTAGGCTTTCGCGGTAGAATCACATCAGCATGTTTATGCTTGCAGCAGGATAGATGCACCAAATTTTCTTGCATGTGTATAACATATTATAAGCCGAACTGTGCGTATGTGTGTGTCGAAATGCCAAAGGTCTTACAGCCTAATATAGTGATTTGAGTCGCCAGGTGTATACACTTTTGTTTGTCGCACGATATCTATCACCTATCACATATATCATATAAGATCTGAGCAAAAAGAGTAGAGCTCATAACACAACATCTGTTGCACGAATGGGCCGGCTCGACCGGTGAAATACAACGACCTCACAGAAAACACGCGTGAAGTAGAAGTACTCTGCGTTTCGTCTGATGATTGAAGTGCCGGAGGCCAAATTTCAGTCCTTGTCCCCTTCCCTCCCTTTCTTCATAAGCATAGGATGGGAACGGAAATAGGAATGGACGAGGAGGGAGTAATAGGGAAAAAGAAATATCCTTATTCCAGTTAATGCCCTCCTCTGTCCATTAAAGGTAGGCAACGCATCTGCAACTTACATAATATTAGGTGATCCGCTTGTTCGTTTGCCACCTTCTTCTATTAAAAAAGAGTTTACAGCCTGCATGTAAAAAAACATAATTATTATGTATTCATGACTTGATCCGAATCCTTCTTGATGGCTGACCGGTCAACCTCCTGGCTTTCACGTTCTTTTTTGGTTTAATTATCAACGCGTATCTGAATATATTGAACGAACATCGTTTGATAAATGGTATTTCTGTTATCTAGACAAAACTATCTAATAGTCTATCAATAAAAATACGTAGACGTACTCGAAGAAATAAAGTCGTATCTGTGTATCTAGCGATGTCGCAACTTGCCGGCGATAGGTAATTAAATGTCTATTTAACCGACGATGGTTGCGTATGTCATTGTACGACACTCATTCTTTTATTCCGCTGAAACTAGGTTCGCCAGCATTCAATGTATAAAAGAGAAAAATAAGCAATCATTAGGAATGTCGATAAAATTAAAAATGTTAAACTATATAATTTACAACTTCGATTCGCGATAATCCGAAATAACTCTGGAACCACTTATCGGATCGGGATAAAATTTAAATGAGACGAATATTGCAAAAATGATTTTCAAAATCGATTCATAAATGTCGAAGTTATGAGGTACCATGAATAAAAAAAAAATACAGACGAATGGAGAACCTTCGCCGTTTTGTAAGTCGGTTAGTTTTTTAAGTGGTTTTTATTAAGATGGAGATAGAGTTATTTGTTGTACTAAAATAGATTTTTTCAAATTAGGACTCAGGATATGCAACCTGATTATTGAGTTCTAAACCAGTCCTGCACTGCACAATTATTACAGTACGAAAAAATACTGTTAGTATTAACACGTTGGTGACTCGAACACAAAATATGCACAAAAAAAAAATAAAAAATTGGGTCGTTCCTTGAAGAAATGAACTTGTATATGTTAATCGCGATTGACTTGAGTACTATATCGTAAACAATTATGGGGTTAAAATTTGCAACCCATTAAAGCTACGTAGTAGTTGACCCCAGCCACAAATATCCCGGGTTTGACTAATCGGATAATGAGATCCTCTCCACTAACACCTGTATTATAAAAAAAACATAAAAAATGTATCTATGTTTCTACGATTTCTGTCTAGTATAGTTCAGAAAGACTCCTTTATTTAATTTTTTCCTTGATGTTGTGGATGTCCATGAACGGCAGTGATCACTTCAACTTTAGGCGACCAGTTGCTCGTGTGCCCCCTTCTAAGACTACAGTACACACATCAGCTATTGTTCATAAATTCATTAAATAATATCTCCATTGCTGATCGTTATTTAAAAATATTCAAAGAACAAATAGCACCGCATTATGCATGGTCACTCCAGTCAGGAGATACCGCGGTCTCATCTCGGCATAACCTTGACGAGTGATCGATGGACGCAGCGGTGGCATTCGCGTTGCGTTGTGAAATTTAAGAAAAAAAAAGAAACATTAAAATACAATGGTTTAATCTGAAGCCGGTTTTAAAGTTCGTGATACCCAGTGTACGTGAACAATTCTACGCATGCGTGTCATGAGACCGTCAATAAATGTCATAATTACAATAAAGTGCTAAATAAGACTAAAATACTGTTACAACCAGCCTTTAATAATGATTTTTTTCCAGATTTCCATTGTTTCGGGCGGTCGCTCACAGCGAATTTGCAGTTTTGCAGTCACGATAAAGTCGCAAAACACAGTCGCTATGCTATTGCAGATCACACTGATACCATTCTTCATCACGACCAACGCAATACAGACGCAATGCAGTATCGATACAGACACGATGCAGCATCGATATATATGCGATGCAACAACGATTCAGACTCGATGCTACAGTCGCGATTCAATGTTATTCAGCGTAGCATGACTGTACCTACGGTGTACTAAATTGTTTGAATTACATTTGTAAGTATTATGGATGTGGCCAGTAAAATAAAATCCTTAACAGATAACATTCTTAAAAATCTTGCGCCCTTCTGGTGCCATTAATGATTGATGATCGAAAGCTACCGGTCGTTCAACTCGCTTCAATTATTTTAATCGCTAAATCATAAAGTTATGCAGTTCATATGTTGAAATTAATAAAACAAATCGAACGTTTCGTGCTGATTTTGAAGTTTGGTCTTACATATTACTCTCTTTTACATTTTTTTAGAGAAGAAAGTAAATTAATTATTAGACTATTTATAACTTTAGGTAAATAGGTTTCCTATGCTGTACCTGCAACAGGTCGAGCGAGCTTAACTTGTAGAGGGGAGGCGTACCTTAATAGGGGAATATTGAGATGTTGCACCGAACTGTTTGTCAGTTATTATCAAAAAACAGAGAAGCATTTGTGTTTTCCCATGCAATTAACATGACACAGCAAATTAAATAAACCAAGAGCTTTTAGTTTTAGGTCGATAACTCGTGTTCGAACTGAACGTTTTGAATCTTCGTTCATTGCGCGTATAGCAAATGATTAGAGTTAGTTTATGACTTGGGTATCTTCAAGAGAAAAGTGTTAGTAGGTTCACACTTTTAAACCACATCGCCTTTTTAACATTAGGTGGGATTGTGGCCTTTATCTTCTATCTATATATTTATAAAAGTCTATATGTTCTATACACTCTGAAACGGCTAGACCGATTTGTATGTAATTTTCAGGAAAAGTTTAGATTGGCCTAGCGGGTGTTCCTGTGAGATTTGGTAGCGATCAGATAAACATAATTAGTTCTACCCGAGCTAAGACGGGGCGGGTCACGAGAATAAAAAATTAAACAACTTTTTTATCTGAACAAAATTTGTAACTGAACTGATGATTTAAAAAATTATAATGGTGCGCGATACGAGTTATATGTCGTCTTATTATTTATTTATTTATTTTATGGTACATTTTGCATTCTATTTACGAATTAAAGTTTCCTACGAATGGTTTATAGTCTAAAAAAATGGCTAGTGAAGGTCAAAAAGTTGACTTTTTAAAATAAAAAGAAAATATTCAATTACGGCATGATAATAATTGAAAGATTAATTCACTTCTCATAAAATATTATTCACAACGAAAGAAGAAGTTAAGAAGAGAATATTCTGTGGGTCATATGCTAGTTATGACTATAAATAAATGCTTATATTTAGTAATCATTCTTGATTGTATTGCAATAGTGTTGGGATTTTTCTATCGTGGGAACACTTATGAATGGAATCTCAATGAATGTACGTCAAACAAAGTTGTCATTAACTAGTTTTGTTGTTAATTCCACAGTGACTTCGTCTCTTAAAACCTATAAGAAATAATAGTGTCCTTTGATTGTTTACTCTGTATTGCATTGAAGTAGTATAGTAGGTTGGAATCCCAATACAACTATTTTTATACATTATAAGTTTTAAGTGAGGTAGCTGTTACACGAATCGGCCAGTTCGAGCTTGGAAGTACATTTTTCATTCATCTGCTTTTTCACCTAAGGCTTTATCCTCTTTCCATCTCTTCTTCCTTTCTTCTTTATTATCTATTATCCCCTCTTGCCTACGAAAAGGCAACGCATCCGTAGCCCTTGGCGTTTGTGGATAGTCACATACCATCAGTTGTACATATAATATCTATCTCTGCGTAATACGAAGGTAACAGGTAATAAAAATCATATTTTTATTACCTGTTACCTTCGGATTACGACGATAAAAAATTATATTTTATTACCACAGCTATTTACAAAAATTATAAAACTGTCGCCAATAGCATTACAGTTCTACAATTTTTTTAAAACAAAATACGTAATTGAACAAAATCGTCTCTCAATACTTGACCCGTCAAGTTAACCGTCAGCGAACGTTACACGGCACTTGAGACAAATCGTCGGCGTCCATTCAATCTCAGTTATAATGGCGGACATCCTTTTGAGTCTCTGATTGAGCGCATGTCGCATGCTTAGTAAATAGAACAGCGCCCTTCTTATGTGCAGAAACATTTATAAATAACAAAATAAATATTACAGTTATATAATATGCGTATGTAAATTCTTAGGTACAACAACCGTAATTGGAACCGTCTAAAGTTGAGATTTGCTAAGCCATTAACGTTTTAAATAAAATAATTTATATATAGTATTTAGTAATTTTTTCAAATGAATAAACTAGCGCTTGACTACAATTCCATCTGATGTACCTTATGATGTATCTGATGTACCATCTTTCGACCATATCACCTAAGCGGTGATATGGTACAAAAGTGGTGCGTGGTGGATGGTATGGTGGTGGATGGTTTAGTAAGAGCCATCACAGTTTTCTTCTCCGTATTTTTCAGAAAGTCTCTATCAGGAATATTACGGATGTATATAAAGAAAATCAGTGATGGTGATAATATACTATAAGGCGATCGATTGCAAATTTCTCCCTTACCTATATAGGCTACATACAAAAAAATCATGGAATGGTAAGGGGCGATGCGTCGCTGCGTGTCGGCAAGGGCGACGCTGCCGAGTCGCCAGCGGTCAATGGCCTTATCATTGTACAAGTTTTGTGTTTACCTTTTACCTTAGCGCCGTTTCCTCCCAACATTTTGAGCCTAAAGCGCTTCCATTGCTGCATATTACAACATGAAATAGTAAAAAAAATCTATCTCAAATAATAGAAATAAAACTAGCTGGCTATCAATACACAGCTGAATGTACTGGATTTGTAAACTTGAAATTTCTATGATATAGGCAAGCAATAAGTAAGAATTTTCGGTAAATAAAGTGAAATACTTTATAAAAAATCAAAAACAAAAAACCATTGATCGTTTTCTTTTAAAAAAAAATATTTCGATTATGAACAAGTATGTATAAATTCGTGTCATTAAACGGATGAAGTCGCAAGCAACAGCTGTTAACTAATAAAAAATATAGCGGTACATATCGACGGGACCGCTAATATAACAAGGATATCCATACGACTTTAAAAATATAAGTAACCACTAATAACGTTCATAATGTAAATACGTACTCCTCAGTATCACGGGCGATCGAATTTTAATTTAAATCCCATCTATATTTTATGAATTCATATTATAAAATTCTAAACAATCAAATCCTCCTTAACCACGAGTTTTGCTTCAATAAATCAACATAAATAAGGTAACAGGAAATTTCGGTATAAATTAATTTTGACATCTTCAGATATACCGAACTGGTTGATGATCGTTATTTAATTGAAGGAAAAGGATGCTTACATTGTACTTCTTTGCCTTATATGTAGTCGCGTGTTAACGAGTTTAAATTATGAGTAATAGTCTGTAATCTGTAATGTTTACATATAAAAAAATCAGTACAAAAAGACATTTCCTCAGCACATTGAAGATATGGAACGAGGAGTGTTTGTTTTTCCTTCAGCTTCTCTTATATGTTTGTCTTTATTATTTACAAGAGTTAAGAGAACTTTTGTAAATAACGAGTGATCCGCCGCGGCTTCGCCCGGATAGCATCATTTTGTTGATCCGATCGCAACAAAATTTCACAGGAACACCCGCTGGGCTAACCTGAACATTCCCTGAAAATTTCGTCGGATTCGGTCTAGCCGTTTCGGAGTTTGTAGGGAATGTACATATACACACATCACCTTATGCTATTTAATCATCAATCCTACATGCAGACAGTTTTAAAATGTATCTAATTCCTAATTCTTATTAATTAGCGTTAGTCTTAATAGCTTACTAAAAGCGTATTGATCTTCGTGTCAAGATTAGAGGTAGAGGATCGAGAAAAAAACATGACTCATCTCATTCCGCTACGGAAATATTTTTATTAAAACCCAATGAAGATTTAAACTTAGCATTCGGTTGGTCGGTATAAAAATCAATAACTAATGTGGTTCAGTCAAACGAAGAAGTTTTAAATAGAAGGGAAGCGAAGTAACATGATAATTTCAACAACCACAAGAGGAACAAGGGAGAACCAGGTTCTTTCCCTACATTGAAGACGACCAAGGTTCTTCCCTACATTGAAGACTACTCGTTCTCTCCCTACATGGAAGACGAACCATGCTCTTCTCTACATGGAAGAGGAACCATGTTCTTCTATATATTGATATTAAAAAAAATGTCTCATGTTGGATGAGGCATTTTTTTATGGTATAAGGTGGCAAACGAGAAAGCTGGTCATCTGATTTTAAGTCGACCGTCAAATCATCTTCCCTTCCTATCCTCTCCTTATTAGAAAATTTGTGGCACCAGATACTTAACTGGTTAGATTAAACACAGAAGTATTACTTTACTTAATAAATACAATACTATATTAATAAATTCAAAAATTACTGCAAAAACATATTTATATAAATTTAGTTATTTATATATTTTTGAAGACAAGAAAAAGTACCTTCCAATGTACTTCCCAAATCACGTCTTTGAAGATCCTATATACGGTATGTGTAATTCATGCGTTTTGCGGCATATCGTAAATTTGACGCGACATTAATTTGTTTTTGTTTTTGATTATTAGCTGAGGAAAAGGATTTATTTACAAATCAAAATATTGTCCAACAGGAAAAAACATGTGTACATTATGTTTTAGTACATACGTTGTGGACAAGGATATTTTAAAATCATATGCCAGGTAAAAGATTAGAATAACATGAGTTAATATGAAAGCCTACTAGAAAATATTGTATTTGATATTGCTGTATACATATAATAACGTATATGTATACATAAAGATACTCGCTCTCTTTTCCCTTAAGATCCAATGCTAACATATGTTTTCACTAGATTTCTACTTGCTAAGAAAGCTGAAAAAAGGTTTAAATACTCGCTTGAAGCTCTCAAAATACGGCTAACTCTAGCACCTGGTTAAAGCCATTAGAGTTTATTCATAATTTTAATCTAAGAATACATCTCTGTAATTATCTACAGAAGGAAAACTAAAAAAAACGTTCCTAATGTTGTTTTTAGCTAACATCGTGATCGCTCCTGACCTTCTTTATAAAGATTGTTCATCTATTTACTGAGGATGTTAATAAAATTCTATATTACTTGTCCTCCAAAAACTCTTTTAGTTTTTGATGCAGATTTTTCTCACGACTATTTTTCCTACAGCATTGCAACATACGATGAAGATCCTAATAACATAAATAGAGATAAAAAGATTGTGACAATAGATCGAAGAGTTTAACTGTAGGGTGCTTACGTTGGAACCATTTGTCGCATCATGTTGAAATATGTAAAAAGTCTGTCTCGCAGTCTCTGACAGTCTCTACTTAATTTATCTACTCGAGGTCTGTGCAGTTCCATATCTATGATCGAAATCTGAGGCATACTATTAAAACATCACATTAATAAGCTTTCAAAAAGACTATTGGATGGTAAAATTATTTCCCTTCGTCTTAGTCAAATCGTTAGATAACAATGTTTTGCTTCTTAAAAACATTGCAAGA
>JWHW01048417.1:17279-55743 GCA_000931545.1 Papilio glaucus | reverse complement strand
TTTAAATTAGTTATTGTTTAGAGTTTGACAATGTTTAATTATAAAACTAATTTCATTTATTAAATACTTAAAACATTTCCAATACTTGTCAATAACAACTTTCAACAATCCTGGATGCGTGGGTAGGTCTCAAGGAAGCCAGCGGTTTATCAGCCGACTGCTGGTGTGTTCACAATATGTTTGATAAACCAATTCTTATATTTACGGCCCTGGGATGCTAACCGACAATTTCAGAAGTCAAGAAATTACGAAAAGAATTTTACACGAGTTCGATTCAGAGAAATTTTCATTCATTTCAGATTCAGAGAACTATTCATTTATTGTAGCCGTGTGAGATCTACGAGAGATTCCAGGATGTTAAAGGCGTTCTACATGTATTAGAAAGTGCTCCTAGTAATATCTACATGTGACTTATCATTTCACTATTTTAGTAAATTGACTTTCTATGCTTAAAGTACTATCTATATACAGTATGGACTACGTATCTTACTAACGTACTGTACCGACCCCATACATGAAAGTGTGACGTCACAGCACCAGGTGCACAAGTAAGTTGTACGGGTGTTTCTGATGGTTAAGTTCGAAGGGAAATTCCCACTTAAATAATGACTAGCGCATTGTAAACATTCTGCTCATACTAAAATTACAATAAAGACGCTAATGTCCAGTATTACAGCGATGCCTTATTCTAAAATGATGACGAATGTAAGTGAAGTACGATAAACGAATGCAATGGAAGAATCCGTCGTCCGAGCCATGTGACTGACATCAGGCCGTGAATGATACGTTTTTTGTTATAAAATCCCGCTCAGACACTGCGCCACAGAGCATACGTAAAAAATTTGTATAGTTAATCGAAAAACAAGGATATTAGGGATACGGTCAATTAACTGCCTGTTATAAAGGAAGGTCATCCAAACGACGACGGACACTTTTTGATATTTTATTATATTTCCGTCTTTAAGCTGGCCATGGTTTTAATAGTTATAATTTACCTATATTAAAAAAATAGGAGTGTCTGTGACTTTGTATACAACGGAACGCTTAAAGCACAATATATAAACTGTATTAAAAACATTCAATAAACCAACTCCCCTTTTTATTTTTGGGTTTACTTTGTCATATTAAGATTAGTTGTTTGTCATATCATTATCAGGATTTAAGGATTTCATTCGTGTGCTATTATTAACATCGTTTCTCAGTTAACCATTATATGGTCTTCACCTCGTTTTACCTTTTTTTATAATTGTCCAAGCAAATAGCTTTCGTATCTTCTTCTGCTTAAGTCAAATATACTTTTATATTTGATTGATCTATAATTTTTTTTTTAAATAAGCGTTCGTACGCTTATTTTTGGGCTTCGGTTCAGGGAGTTTTCAATCCGTCTATTGCAACTTTGTTATAAGATGTTAGCAGTTTTTAGTTTTTTTTATATATAAGAAGTTGGCAAACGAGCAAGCGGATTACCTGATGTTAAGTAATCGCTACGTATAGACATTTGCAACAAGCAAATATGTTGCAGATGCGTTGCCTACCTTTAATGGAGGGGACAGAAATAAGGATATTTCCCTTTCCCTGTTAACCCCCACCCCGTCCAATCCTCTTCCCGTTCCCATCCTATCCTTATGAGGAAAGGGTGGGAATGGGAAGAGGACTGAAATTAGGCCTCTAGCACCTCACTCATCCAACGAAACGCAGATTACTTCTACTTC
This sequence comes from Papilio glaucus, assembly GCA_000931545.1. Classification (NCBI taxonomy): domain Eukaryota; kingdom Metazoa; phylum Arthropoda; class Insecta; order Lepidoptera; family Papilionidae; genus Papilio; species Papilio glaucus. The sequence goes on along the minus strand of JWHW01048417.1, from coordinate 54,031 downwards.
ACGCCTGTTTTCTGTGTGGTCGTGTTATTTCACCGGTCGAGCCGGCCCATTCAAGCAACTGATGTTGTTGCGGGCTCTACCACTGTTAGTTCAACATAAGTTGTAGGTAGTGTTATATATTACAGAGAATTAAAGCTATATACTCGCTAGTTCTCTTCAAACTAGGGTAAACAGAGATAGTAATCGGTAACGACTAAGCTTGCAGCGCTAAACGTGACCCGTGTTAGATCGCAGCAAGTAAGCAAAAAATAAAACATCGTAACACTAAAGAACCTGCGCGAAACGGTTAAATATTTTGAGATCTAAAATAGTCGGGGTATTGAGGGCGATCGTGAAAGCACTGCCGATCTTTAGCGAAGATTATAGAGTAGGGCACTAGATAGAGGCCTGTCGACGTCTTGTTATTTCTTACGGTTGCATTTTAAAGATTCAGGTTGTGCCCAAAGGAGTCGTCTATCAGTTAAGTTTGTGCACTACATTTACATCGTATCCAATTTTTTTATTGCTGTACTAGCTGTTCATTTCAATATTTGATGCTAATTATTAGGACATATATCACATAATAATTCTGAATAACTTTCTAACAGTGAAAGAATTATTAAAATCAGTTCAGCAGATGAAAAGAATTCGCGAAGTCGAGAACTAATTTTAACATTTTCGGAACGTTAAAGAAAACGCATTGGATATTCATTTGGCACCACGTTGATACGCGCCGCTTGTACCGCCAGTGGCAATGACAATGTACACGCATATGAATAAAACGACATCGCGTAGATCCATTACAACCGTGCACCGAATACAGAGTAAAAAACTAAATTTATAACAACAATCAACATTTTTTCATGCCAGTGATAACACATCTAAACTTTACCTCTTCTTGTTCTGCCGCCATGCGATTTTGTTGAATTAGGCAAGAGTTATTGGAACTCCGACCGCATTCTAATTTCAAATACCGTTGTACCAGAGATTAACGTTGCAAAAAATAAATTGTTAGTCTATGAATACAGTAATGTGAACACTAGACGTCTGTATGTAAAATTATAATTTGAGATACAATTATGTTATGCGTAGCTAAATAAGTACCACGTATTCAAAATAAATACGCCACAAATGCAATGAAAAGATCTATACTAATAAATATAGGCTGTACAGGCAGGCAGAACTGTCGACAGAAGTGAAAACTCAAAACAGGTGGGAAGACGCCACAATAGTTCAAAAATAAATAAATATTCAACAAAATCCACCCTCATCTCTTCACAATAAAATTCAAAATTGAATACATTAAAAATAAATGAAAAAGTCAATACTGTTTCAAACCTATAAGAATTTCCCCTACTATATATCGTCTATCGCAGTTTGGTAAGTTTTCACTTCAAAAATACCTCGATAATTGACAAGAGACAAACATTCTAAACAATTTCAGGGTGACATCGTAACATAATGAAATTTAATATCAACATAAAAAGTCATCGAGCGTAATATTCTATGCACATAGAAAACATAACTTCGGTATGAAAAATTGAACGTAATGTCTGAACATGTATTAGTGATTAGTATAGCTGTATCAATTGTATAGGTATTAAAGCAACTTCAATGAATGTATCAAGATGCCAAATATTTGAATAAAGTCTTTCCAACTAATGTTCTAGTAGCGATATTTTCTATCACAATTATTAGAAACTATCGACCACGCCTCGGCTTCGAACGGGAAGGATGAATTAAGATTTTTTTTTATTTAGCAATAACAGAAATTTCTATGAAAGGCCCAGTTTGGGCTATGCGTTGATATATCAGTCAGTTTCTTATTTTATATACATATATATAGATGTGTACAACGCAAAATGTCTGGGTAAATTATTACTGTGGTCACGTGCCATTTTATTGTTGATGGATGATGGTGATAATTTGATAATAAAGTATAACGCTTCGAAGTAAAATGCGAAAACAACAGCGTTGACGCATTATCTTTGCTAAATTTAAATTTGCGAGCAAGCACGCCATTATGGGAGCAAGACATTAGCATCATATTGTTAAGTGTCACCACTACACTTAACAATATGATGCTACTTAATATTTTGAGAGACATCGACAACTAGATGCATTTAATGCATTGCTGGTGCACCATACCACGACAATTAAGTCCGATGACGTCACAGCTGTGCTTGCGGCTTGTACAATGTGCAAAAAAGTTTATTAACTTTTAAGACTTACCTGACATTTATATTTTGACATTAATTTATATAATGTTTTTAAATGTCACTCTAAACTATGGGCTGTAATATTAAAGAAGTTTCATCCAAATAGTTCGATTTTGATGGAAACAATGACAACCATCGATCTATCCATCCACTCATCCGTCCTCACAGACTATCATGTTTATAATATTTCTAGCAATTGCCCGCGGTTTCGCTCGCATTAGTTTCTTATTAAGCGTTGGAATTTTTTGTAACTTGATTTCGCGTATACCAGGTATAACAGTTAAACGTCAAAAAGTTGTTATCGGTCGACATGATAATGTATGACATGATAATAGCAAAACGTCAAGAAAGACTTACTAAGGCAACCGATAGCACGTTAAATTTTTTATATCCCAGGGGAAGGCTTTTTTTTCGTTTTGTTGTTAAAATGTACCCTATGTCCTTTACTATTGTACTCTTGAAAATATGTGTATTATGTCTGTCTTAATGTATTCTTAGTTTCTGACGCGGATATGAATAGTTTTGTTTGCGAAAATTCTGTCAATCGGAGCAACTGTCAAACGGTTAACGTTACATTATAGAAAAGTTAATTATTATGTTTGTTAAGTTTTCTTAAATTTGCTAATTTTCCTTGCAAATTTATTAATTTGTTCTTTTACAAGAATACCTGCTAATATCAAACACATATACAGAAGAATCCCATGACCAAGGGAATTCCACCATAGTTATTTATTTTTATATTATAGATTATAGATATTAAGGGTTAAGATTTTATGTTTTATTTTCTTAGGCTCAATAAATATTGTTTTTTTTTTCTAAATCCAAACAAGTTCAATCTATTTATATGTTGTATTCTTGCCGTGTCATTCAATTATTATAATTTCAGCATATAATGGTGAATTTATTTGGCTACAAATAATAAAATTCTAGACGATCGCTACAAATTTTATAGTCCATGATGATCAATTAAATAATTACGAAAATATATATGTATTTTAATCGTTTTTCTCGAATTCGAAGCAAACATCCGACTATAGCCAGACAGGTATAATTATGGGTTCGCCTTGATGCGCTAAAATACCTTGTATTTTTTTAAAACAAACATTCTTCTAAATTAATCAAGTTAACGCTTACAATAAGAATGAAAAAGGTTTATAAATTTTTAAATTGTGAAAACATTGGTTGTTTGTCAGTGAACCATAAGGTCAGATAGTACAAGGCAAATTATTAGTCATCATATCAATTAAGTCAAGTGCCAAACTATTGCTAACATTGGATATTGATTGTGTCGCGACCTCCTCATGTATGCGTCTTCCACCGTCATTAAATTTCCTAGCACTTTCGTTATTCACACCATTTTATCAACATTAACTAAACCATACGAATATATTGTATGTAATTTAATTTGTTCTTCCGTGTTTGAATTGGGAATGGCTCGCGGAAAAATAAGATTAGTGGAAGAGATAACGTTCAATGGTGATGATACGACATACATGCACGTGATTTAAATACGCATGTCTTTAATAATTGATTTTAAAGAAAATAATAATCATTTTGGCAATTATTTAAAACATTGATTTATATATCTCCGGATACCGCATTCCATACAAATTTAACATTCAAAAGTGAAGCCATTTTTTTAAACTATCGTCTTTTCTATTTCGTTGTATTTTCAGGGTAAATATAATTTTGTAATGTAGTTGACAACACGTACAATACGGTATGGCGTCGCATTGTTATGGTTAAAATTTTATATCTAGTTATATATAAAATCATGGCATACTACTAAAATGTGATGTTCGTATACTTATCTTTCTTTGATCGGTTTTTCCACGATTTCGTAGCGCAAATCGTCATTTTTTATATTACAATTACGGAGATTTTGAATTCGTGTGGCGGGAAACGAATGACTGAGTTAGATTTTACAAAGGCTTTTGGGTCCGTATGCTCCATCCGGAGATATGTAACATATTTGATATAAAATTATTGTTTTGATGCTTTCATTTGAATGAATTTCAAAGAAAATTGTATTCATTGACCTTATTTTTTTACTACATTAATTATCTCAAGTAATTACATGAAGTTAATAATTTAATTTTTGTGTTCATATCATCATTATAATCGTCACAATTTATATCATTAAATATAGCAGCATCGTTTACTACAAGAAAACTTAATTGTATCTATATAATATTTTCCATCGATGAATTTTTAACTTAAAGCACTTAACTTACTATCCAAACAAGTTATCGCATCCAACCTGTTCGATAAGTTGGGTCCACTTTGACAAAGTGGCTATTACGAAGAAGCGACGCAAAGTTTCCTAGTGCTATTTACCTGCCCAGACGTGCATTGGTCGGGTCTATGATTAGATTCTTAAGCTGTATCTATTTTCAGCATCGGCAGAAATGCAAGGCTTCTGAGTTGACGCGTTATTTAATAAACTACGTAATAATAACGTGCAGGCATGCCCACTACAAGAATGTGCTACTAATATTTGAAAAAGTGTTTGTCTTTCAATTTAATGTTCAGAATTCCATTCCGGGTATATATCAATTTTTATTAACAAAAATATCATACACTTAGATCTATTGCCGTTGTATAACATAGCAGTAAAGTAAAAAAGTATATGCCCGTAGCCCAGAGGGGTACGCAGAGCACATGGATTTCCATTTTGTTCGGTCCTTGCCCACCTCTCTCGCGTTTTCTACATCCATACATCATTTATTATATATTTATGGGTAGTCCTTATATCGCCCTTCTCTAGTATTTCACTAATGTAATCGATATAAGTTCTCCTTGGTCGTCCCTTGCCAACACTTTTGAAACATAAATTTGTTTCGTTACTCTTTCTTCATTAATCCTTTCAACATGCCCGAAGGAGGAGAGAAAAAACTTTGCTGTTGCTACATTATTTTATGCGATGGATACGGCGTTCACCTGATGATAAGTGATGTGCCCTGCCAATAGCATAGTGGGCCTTGGACTTTTAAATACATAATCCTTGACAGCATCTTGTTTTGCTCTTCACCTTGACACATAAGATAAGAGCAACTAATGTTTGCGGTCTATTGCCTGCCGGCTGGAACATGCTCCTACCATCAGGGTGAAGGTTAAATACTTGCATAATTCGAGTTATGTTGTTTTATATACTGGCTGTTTGTGCCCGGGTACGTGTAATAAAAATATAGTCTATGTTTCCTTTGGATATTGTATCTTTCTAATGATAAAAGTATTATTAAATTTAGTTACGTAATTAAAAGTTACTAATTACAATTCTTTTGCTTTTTTATATAATTCCGCTATATACATATAGTAGTTATATCCTGCATCATACCGGACCCAATTAATATTTACCATCTGTATTTGTATAATTTTTAATAGTACTTTTAGTTGCTTGAAAAATGCACTTTCTTCCTAAGTGTCCTTTCCTAACCTTGTGCTTCATCCTTTCCGAACCCCTAGTTTATAGTAACCATTTAGTTTATAGTAACTATTGGCGCTATAAAGTTCTTCAACTCTTAATGTTATAACTTACATTATTCTATTTCTTCTGAATCCGATAATGAAGGTCGTTCGTTGCCTTAAATGGGGCATCATATAGATACGATATCATTATAAGTCATAATCGATTGAAACTTTGAAATATTTAAAGCGACTTTCACGTAATAGTTTCAGAGCAAGGTCAAACAATATTTATCTATTCTATTATTACACTTAGCGTCTGAACTTACGACATCAGAATCAAAGTGATGATTTAGATTATAATCTATAGGCCTCATTGGACTTATCGAAAAGTTCTCTATTCATTACAGATAATATAAAACGAAGGTCATGTACGACTAATAAAAAAATAATTTATGTTTGTGATGAGCCTGAGAAGCGGTTTTCTGTATCGAAACGGTAAAATATAATAAGTTTTTTGACCTGACAACGAAACCATCATGTCGTTTGAAATGTCCTCAAGGCTTGGCTGTGCTTTCGTTTCAAAAACATGTCGAGAAAAAGAAAGTCTTAAGTTGATCAAAGAAGTTGTGTGTGTAATGTGGAACTATCGGGATAAAGAAGAAATGCTTAAAAGAAAATTAAGTGCAACTAAATTTATCAACATGAAGCATTCGATATCTTTATCTGACCCCCTTTTTTAAACTTAACGGAATAGATCGGGCACAAATTCTAGTTATCAATATTTGAAAGAAGAACGGTGATGGTATATCTTTGATTAACTTTCACTAATTTCTGTAATCTTATATGATCTTTTTTATAATTATAAATGTTTAATACGTTAAAAAGATTATATACTTATACCCTAATATATAATATATGCCAGGGTATAAGTATATGCCAGTGCCTTTGCATTGTTATTACGAGCAAAATTGCTATGTGGATTTAAATGTTGAACGTACCCATAAAACATGAATATATAAAACACATAACATAAGATGATAAATGTAATAACAATAAAAATCTCATTATGTTATTTTTATAACTCATATAAAAGCCAATACCGGTAAAATAACATCTCTGGCACTCCACTAACCGGTGTCCGCATCATCTATATAATGGTTAAACACATACCTTTCGATCATATCATTCAAGAGTAAATATTTTGAAATATTTAAATTTTAAACTCCGGGAAATTTCCATTCACACGATTAACGGGAATATAAACAAAACCAAATAACTTAATAGGTGTATCGGATAGATATTTATCTCGTTCATTAAATAATCGAACAAAATAAAACTGCGCTAGAATTTATTTTTATCTTTAAAGTAATTTATTACATACTTACCTTTACACGTATTTTTAATTATTAAAGACTACCTAATCAACATTTTTCAGTCTAAGCTTTATTTAGAAAATATTTCTGCAAATTAATACCACACATTACAATATAATTTACTATAAAAAATAATTGTTATAATTTATGGCCATCGGAAACTTTTATATTAAGCCTTTTACATTCAAAAATTTAAAAAAAAGTAAGGTAAAATTTAAATATCGAATAAAGTTTACAACAAAGATGGCCACGAAGCTACGGAGCGAAGCTCGTAATGTAGAGATGGATGTAGAGACTTGCAAAGGCAGCGGTCGCGTCTCCGAAACGCATCGCCTATATAAACACAGCGCATTATCAAACAACCACCAATACATTGCCGACCGTCACAGCGCTAGCATATTAACAAATAAGCAGATAACTGTATTGCTTTTTTAACTTGTGTAAGTGGTTGCATTCCTTCGACGCTTCTTCAAATTGCAGGATCTTAACTTCAGGTGAGTTAAAATTAAAAATGGAACTTTCTTGAAGCTAATTTTTACATGTAAAAGTTTTTTTTCGTCATTTCGATCTAACAACAACTTTTAAATAATATTTTTAATATATTCTAGATTTTCCAATATCTTTAGCTCTTATTTAAAAAGAAATAATTTAACTTTATTCAATTTATAAACTCAGATTTAGATAATAGTTAAATAATGTTTATAACAGATACAACTGAAAAATGGTATATTGAGGTTTTATCAATTGGCAAGACAACAAATATGTCCGTGTGCATACAATAAATAAAAGACCTTCATATCCTTCACGGTAGGACGGGTAACCAGATTCTGGTGCTTGGGACAAAGGCGTGACGGTAAATCATTACCTATAGTATGAATTCCATACGCAGTGTTCATATATTATGTCAAAAAAATAAATATATGTTAAAAAAGCTTGACTGAACTATTTCAAAATATGTTGATAGTTAAATTAACTGGAAAAAATAAAACGAGTTAATTAAATATAAAAAGGATATTGGATAGCGAGTAACATATTTATAAATTTTAATGCAAATGTTTTCGTAAAAGGTATTCAAAAATTTGAAAATAGTTTACTTTTCCTAAATAATTACATAAAATAATTATTACTAAAATAAACAATTTCATAAAATAATTAATTATCTATCGTGAAAAAGTTATAGCACAACGAATTTATTAATTTACTTAGACAGATTGGTTTTAAATGGTTTTAATCAATCGCCTTATAGTATTCGGACAGAGAGATCGATTTTAATATTGGAAATTGCATAATTGTCTATGGATAATATTTGTCAAGGTCTTGCCAGTAGGCGAAGCAACAGGTTTATTCAATTAAACCGTTCACTGTACATACAATTTACCCTTCATGGTATGCCGGTAAAGAAACATGGCGTCTAATCCAAATAAACAATATAATTAATAATTGATAAAACAAATACTTTGTTGAGTTGCAACTGGTTAATGCATAAGACAATATTGTTTTAACATTAATTAATAGTTCAGTAAATTTAAAAGGAATATTAACCAATGTTTATACATTTTTAAAGTCTAATTAACCGTTATACATAGTTTTGCAACAATAGACGAGAGCTTTAGTTTCAATCTAAATACTCAGGGCTTAGGTCGAATTCCTAGCTAAGATCACTAAATATTTTCACAAATACTATTAATTATTTTTTATTGCTTCGCGGGTAGTTTCTCCATACAAACTATCATCCCATATTTTAGACCTTTAGGGTATCAATTTAGAAAAATCCTTTTTAGTCCTCGCCTACGTAATAACAGAAACTTTTGTGCAAAAAGATAAATCGCAACACGCCACAGCTTCGCTCAGGTCGAATGAAAGACAAATAAAGAACTATAGTCTAGGTTACGGCTGCTAGAAGACTGCTGTAATGGTGATAGAATTTTTAAAATCGGTTCAATAGTTTTTTAAATTTATCCAGAACATGCGAACGATGGAAAAATTTGTACACTTGGGATGTATGTATGTTCAGGATTTTGAAAGATACGTGAATACTTAAGAAGTATGTTAGGCGTGATTTTGAATGATAGGATTAAAATAGCGTTACAAGGTAAACGTGTCAGCTATGATTACAAGATGAAAGAAGAGATAGTACAAAGAAAAATGTAAAAGTGAGTGGCAGTTTTGCCAAAGTGCGTCCCAGAAGAACTTATCTCGACTAGATTAGTAACATATTAAAGATTGGAGTACAAGGCGTACCCGTAACCGACGAGCATATATGTATGCGTAGATGTATGGATGTGGAAGAAGTGAGAGAGGTGTGCCAAGTTCGCGCCAAATGGAAATCCGTAATATCTGCCTATCTCTCTATATTACGGGCGTGAGCGCATATTTATTTATTTCATTTATAAACGAACGATCAAATATTTTCTCTTTATTAAGTATAGAGAAATTGTTGCCTTCATCTGACTGTCTATCCCTCATCTATCCCTCTGGTCTAATACTTTGGCAAAGGAAAGGATTATTACTTTGAAAGTATTTTATTTTAGAGCTGCCGTGTCGATAATCTTTTAAAAATAAAATAATAAGTAGATTCGTAACGCTGGCCATTAAAATGTAGCGGCGTTGTAAGTGAGCTAAAGCGAAACATAACAATGATAAAAAATCGCCAGTACACCTCCCAGTTTATCGCACGGCCGAGGATAAGGAAAACTAATCATGTCCATGACTCAGCCCTGAGCCATCAAATTTAGATCGAGATAAAAAATGTAGCTTTTGTTGCAAAAGAACGCCATTATCGTCCGCCGGGCATACACACAAAAGCATCACATGATGCAGAAATCAATCATGGCGCCTGACATTAAGTGTTCCCGTTTGAGTTGCGATTTTTAAAAAATATACTAATGCGATTTCGATTAAATTTGTAAATTTATTAAACTATAAATTATTAACCGGTTAACAAACATGAGACTAAGGTTTAAGATATTTTAGCCTATTTCTCAAAATAAATATTTAATTGTTAGAGAATAACAAATTGTTTTTATTGACCAACCCATGATATCGCCATACGCGGCATATAAAAACAAATTAAGAATATCTCAATAACACACAATTCACGAAAGATTAATGTAAACCTCTTTTAAATTCATGTTATAATGTCCTTAATGGAATAAAATAATGTGGCGACACTTGCCGCGTACAATCTCCCGCCAACGACAGGTATAAGGCACGTGCAATGTGATTTACGCAGTATCTTACAAGTGCAAACTCGCAATATTATAATAGCGCAAAATTCCGTAACATTACAACATCGGTGTTATACAAGGAAAATGTGAAAGAAAGTACATATTAAGGCAAATCAGAGGTCATAAATAAGCTTATATACAATAGAAGAAACTGACTGACTGATATATTAAGGCACAGTCTAAACTAATAGCCCTAGAGATTTAAAAAATTTCAGAGACTTCTGTTATAGCGTAGGCGAGTACTAAGAAATGATTTTTCTAAATTCACCCCTAAAGGTCTGAAGTACAGGATGAAATTTTGTACGGAAAAAATTAAATCCAATGTAATGGTTCAGCTTATTAAAATATAATTTAAATTAAAATAAAATTATAGGTAAGAGAGAGCACGTTAGGTAGAATATAGTGCTTTAAACATAAGTACACTTTGGCGACGTTGGTCGTGCATGTTTACGTGCAAACATGCACGGCGGCCCTGCAAGGAACTTATCAAAATGATTCATATTTGTAATATTAAACAATTACAATGTGACACACTATCCGATGACTTTTTCATTAAATAACATGTATATGTGAGAAGTTATATCGTTATCCAGTCCAGTTTTACTCAGTCTGAGTAACACTCGAAATTCTAAAGAATTATATTAACTCAAGGTAACCTTCCGTCGGTCGACAATGGTCCATTATTACGATTTTTACGGATCACGGATATTTAGTCAAGCTTGTAACTGAGATTCACACAATAAACACTTTGCGACAGCCAAGGACAACAGCCGAACAATACGTTAGCTAAAGAAAATCTACAAAATTAGGCATGCTATTAAACTAAAAATAAGTTCAGGCTTAGCAAATAGTTTGGCAAGTCTGTAAAAATCCTACACTACTTTTGATACGTCAAATTTACTATCAGGAATAAATACTGTATTTTCATGAATTCCGAATCGTTTTAATTCGTATTTAAAAGTATGAAGAGGAAGGGGGCACAGGTAAATCAAGAAGTCGCGTCTTGTAATAAATAAGATATTTGAGAGAAAAGTACATTCAGAAACCCCTGATATGTAATTTAAGAATTCAATTTCGTAAAGTCTTGAGCACATAATTAATAGAGTTCATTCTTCTGAGTGCAACACTTTAGTGTTGAACCTACGTTTGTGTTCGCTGGTACCAGAGAACCTTGGCAATTATTAGAAGGGCTCAGCGTTTTCACATCAATTGATTAAGCATTACAAATATAGGCATTAGTAAAATATACGAACATTTTTCGACTACATATTTTTCAGTAAAGACAAATAGCCTATATAAAATGCTTCCAGTTAAAAAAAAAATCACTCAGATGTCCTCACTCCTTCTAGAACTAGTTAGCTATAACTGTACTAGATCCCAAATGTGACGGACGTTAAGCCCTAAATGATCTAGAATCTAAGTTTCTAAATAACGACTCTCTGTGTAATGCATAGCTTATATTACAGATAGTTAAAACATTCTATAGTCAAGAATGTATTTTCATAACAATATTTAATTACGTATGTGTAGGTTAATTCTAGGATAGGATTTGTTACAAAGGTCATTCATGGAACTGATGTGACATTGTTATATAAATGCATTTTTCTAAATACGCTGTTATATACATACTAGACTACATTATGACAAAGACGGGAGAAAAGTGGAACGACTTAGAAAATAATATATATTAAAGAAAATCAATCAAAACAAGAAGTCAACAACCTAATAGTTATGTCAGCGTGCATTCGAAATATTATCCAATCGGCATCAATATTTATATAAGTTAGCCGGACCGAGTTCGGAATGAAACGAAACGGGTACATTTTGTTGACATTTAGCAGTCGCCCGGGCTGACCGGTGCCGTTATACACCGACTCTTCCGCTGGCATTGACCTAAGATATGCACCAACTGAGATGCTCACTCACTCACCTCGTATTTTATATTTCGAAATGCGACCTGTTGTATAATCTGATACTTACGACAGTCTTAAAGACGTGAAGCTTTATAAATGTTACACGTCACCTTACGGAATCGCATTAACAGATTATCGGACCTCTTACAGTCTTTATTCTATGTTAATATTTTAAAATCTATAAATTTGTTTGCAATGGATAAATTTTGAAAGTAATGAACCCATTTTAATCATTCTTTCAACATTAGAAAACTATATTTTCTATAAGTGAAATAGGCTAATATTCAGCCTCTATCAGTCCAAAGCCAATGCCTTCATGTGACGCCTCATGTCTTGGGTTCAATTTACAAACGAAATAAAATGGTATTATTATAGTCAGTCTAGAAAATCAGGAGCTTGTTATAGCTTAGTTCACACAGTTTACCCGTTTATTCCGGTAGGATTGGGAGGCGTGGGACTGATATTTTTTTCGACCTATTACAATATAAAAATTGTTAATAAACTCAATCAATTTAAATTTATACTCTTTACAAATAGTCTGTTGTAATATCAAATTGATTTTACGTGTCTTCTAACAGCATTTTCTTAATTTTAACTGCCGCATATAAATTTTCATTGCTATGCGTCTCAATAGACCGGTTGCGCGATTTAGTAACTCAAATCTTTGTATTACTTTTGATGTAATAGATTTCATGACCATTTTATATTTCTTATGTAACAGAGTTTCGATTTAGAATAGTTATGACATCCCAGTTTCATAAACACTAAGAACATAGCTTAAACTATGTTTACATGATCGACACAAACATAACTTTCGATTCTAATCGATACTGACACTCACAACAATGTGTAATATACCTTTATTTAAAATAATGTTCGCTACAGTACTTCGAAACTTAAGGATTATTCGCCTTTTTGAGCCCTGTCGGTTTGAGCCTCCTATATAATATCCAAGAGCGTTTACTACATTCTTTTTTTTATTATTGGTCATCATCGTAGGACGTAAGGACCAGAGACAAGGGTTGCCATAAAGATCGTTTAATCCTAAATTATAGTATAAAATAGTTTGCACTTAAGTGGCGGCGAATCCCTCGCGACAATAATTCATTGATAATTTTTCCCCATATTCAAATTGATTCGAAATGAGTCAATATCGATGATAAATCTACCGTTAAAACCAATACATAAATGCCACTGGTAAGCATGACCGACGTCGTGTAATTTAATCCTTTTACAATATCTCCCATTACGACCGTTGAGTATTGACTTTATGTTCGTTTATTCTCGACCTTTATTGGGTGCGTCGTTGGTCTCTGGTGAAACCCGTTATTCGAACGCTTGCATTGTGCAACGTCCGAACAGGGTTCATTGTAGGCACATCGCTGCGACCGCCGGTCGATCCTATTATCTACCATTGAATAAATCACTCTGCCTGACGATGACATTTGAATCGTTTGCAACACTCACCTAAAAATGACTGTCAATTTCAAGGACTGGGTTTTGTATTAACAACTGGCACGAGGTAGGTTTTACATATAGACAACAATTCAGTATTGAACTATCGCCGCTTATATTGTTTTATGCAAAGCCCATTGTGATATCCTTAAAAGTTTTACATACAAAGTACAAAAAGGTATTTGCTTTTCACAGAACTTGTTAAAGCAATCAGAAACAGGCCAAACTTCAAAACAATTTGATTGTTTTACAAATAATACGGAAATGTTTCTTCTGGCAATTCCAGGACGTAAATCGATGCGTAATACTCCAAAGGCTAGGCTGTTTATCGTAATTTATAACATGGTTTATAAGTCAGTGATGCATTGAAGCAAATTACCTGACAGTCTGTAATACTCCAAAGGTTTCCAGTCCAATTCGATATACCATAAGCCGAGCCAAAGTGCCGCGCCTTTAATCGAATGGTTACTTAGTAGCAAAAGAGAGCGTAGACTATTACTATAAATTATATACTTTAGTATCGAAGTGTACTTAACTTAGCTAAGTAAATCCACTAATCCATTACTCAGTCTTTGAATATTGCTAGATACGGGTCTGTTTCAGGTCTTATGAAAACGCCGTTTCTTTTTCCGGGAACCTCCTAGCCACTTTTTATCACAGAAAAATGCACAATGCTACAAAAGAAATCGTTTAAAACGCGAATTAACTATGATCATAGACAACAGAATATAAGGAGTTATAATGTAAAAACACGAGAAACGAAACTAAGCCAAGTACTAATGGATCGGTTTGATATTATCAGAAAGTAGGTACCGTAACTAAACATTTGTAGCGGTGTCGCTAATCTCATTGTTAAAAGTATGCTAAAAAGTCTGGGAGATCTAGACGGCCGCATCTTATAGAAACAGAGACCGGCGTTCGTCCTCCTGAATTTTAATGTCGGGTTGGGTTAATTTAATGTTAGTTACAATGTGTTAAACAATTGCACGTATTTCGACGTTGCTAAGGCGTGACCACATGAATGAATGTACGATTGAATTTTATTAAAGCCGTTCGCGGAAACGGTGATAGATGGAAGCTGTATGTATACCTTTGACACATGACACTGACATTTGTGTTTTTTTTTTAAAGAAAAAAATAAGTAATGGAAGTGCTTGCTAATTTTGAACATTTATCAATGTTATAATAAAAGGTCAATTGAAAAATGTAAAGACATGTTTAGTCACGGACTTAAATGCAGGCGCGACACGATGCACTATTGCAGCACAAAAATAACTTTTGAATGTCATTTAAAGACTCTCTATAGACTTTTATTATTGAAGTTGCATTTTAGAAAAAAAATATATTGCGGAACTGTGTATGTATTCTTATAGATGTAATTTTCAACAGTGTAAAATAACATCTTTTATACGGTGAAACTAAATAACATACTGAGTTCCATTCCATAAATTATTTTTGTTGTTTAAATTTGCACCTATTCCCAAGGGGGGTTGACATCAATGAGGCACGATCGCGACACGATTTTACGCCAGTGGAAACCCACGGTACGGTTATACTGCCGACCCCACATAACGTGGGAAAAGGGCAGGTAGATGATTTAAATTTGCACCTAGATGGCGTTATTCTCAATCTTAAAATAAAATTATTTTTTTCTCGGAATCCTGAACGAAATAAAGTTATAAAAAATGTATTGTAATCAGTTCCTTTTACGAGTAAACATTTTTAAGTCAATCAGGCGAATTAATTTTAAAATTATAGCGAAAATACGCAACATACAAACAAACAAACATACATCAAGCTAACAAAAGCGTGTTAAAAAACCTATAAACAGATGGATATAGAAACCGTATATATATATGGCGTGTTGTGACGAGCATAATAAAATTTCCATTAAGATCAACATAATGACGATCGTGATTATGCGATTAAAGAATTGTTTAAAACGCTGCAAATAAATATGGGAACAAATTGTCTCAGAGTACGTGATCCCAATGTAAACACGAGTTATGGCGTTACTTCTCCAACACATGCTGCGCGGAATAACTCCGACCGAGACATGGTAAATAAGTAATTGCACCATCGAATAGTCACGACTCGCCATCATTATGCTGCGGATGAGGTCTCTTGAATCTAAAGGACGATACCAATGTTCTGCGAAACGATTGAGTTAATTTCAAAACAAGCTCCGATTGCCATCTTCGTGCATTTTATTGCTTTGAATAACTCGTTAAAAATAATTTAACTTGCGATAACTTATCTATGCTAGATTGCTTGTTATTCAGTACATAGCCGTAAGAAGATGTAACTGCCATATATCTTGGTATCTGAAAAAGTACTCAGTACAATCGCCACGACTTATATTTGTTCTTGTTATTTGTATAAAAGCTAAGATATGCTTTAACAATCATCCCTTCAACGATTATATTATAAAACTAGGACTTTAGATTGGGAGATAATATTTAAATATTACAAATCAACTTTCAGTCGGTATTCGCCGCAAGTCGTTTAATTATCCGTCTTCGAAAAAGTAGGAGGTTCTCAATTCGCTGGTGTTTTTGTTACCTCAAAACTTCGACATTTCTAAACCAATCCAATATTTATTGCAATCGATAGTTTTTGTTTCCAGATTGGTCCTATTTAAATTTTATCCTCATCCGATAAGTGGCTACTTGAGATTTTTGGATATCCAAGTCGTTTTTGTAGTTTTACTGCGTTTAATTTATTCATTAATAAGCTTTTGGTATATGGTTTACAAATACATAATCCCAAACGTGTGATTTATTGACTTTATTTATTAAGTATATATGTTATGGCGTGATAAATAAGAATTTATATATTTTTTTAAATTAGTTATTGCTTTATTTTTCAACTGCTATGCAATGAGGTGGCTCAAGATTGCCGCATTAGTTTCTACTCTGTATAGCTACGGAAAGTTTTTAGTCTATTACACGACAACTATTAGTGCTTGTAGACTTGTTTCGACAGTTCTAGATTCATTTGTTAACAATATCAACAAGTTACGTGCTTTTTACGATACGGGCCTTGCAAAACTTGATCTCTAGTAATAATATTGCGACAATATCCAAACGACACGGTTCACTGGCAGTATTTGCGTAATGCACATATTTGTTTCTCAGTTTCATTTGACCGTAACCGATATTACAGTAGCTATACGTACTCAATGAGAGAAAATTATTATAAAATATGATAATCGGATCATGGTTAAGGTCGATTTTAAGAAAAAAATTCATACTAAAATCTGCAGTTGATTGCTTTTGATTACATTACAAATATCTTCTCATTTATTTTAAAAGACTCTATGATGAGCTTACTTTAGTAAATAATACCTCGACTGGTAATAGAAAGTAAACCCACTTACGTAACAAACAAATATTCTAATCTTTAGACCAAATTAAATTCAATCCTTAGGTTAACCAATATGAAATCGATATTGGCAAAGAAAACGATATGTGCGCGTGCAATGAGGGTGTCGCATCATGTGGAAAAGCACCGTACAAGTATTAACAGTCGGCTGCCGACATATTTTTTGATTGGCACAATGAGCCGGGCATGTGCTGCTTCAATTGGAAGATTGGTCAGCCGTGTGGGAAGGCGACAATCCTTGCCCTCAGCCGCGCCGAGGATATCCTTCCAGAAAATAACTCGCGAACAATCATTTATATCAACGTTATCCGTTTTGCAGCTAACATCGTGCTGTTGCTGTACTAGCTACTAGCATACCGCAGCGCTTACAATATATGAACTATTAATATTTGCAATTATAACTTCTTCTCTTTGCCCTTTTCCCACTTTTTTATGTAGGGTCGCCGCAGTACGACCGTAGTCCATACTGTAATAGGTACGGCCTATTAGCAAACAAGTTCAAAATGATGGCAAGCGATACCAGATGACACTACTATATTTTACTAAAAACAGTTTTCATGCAAGGTTCCACTGGTGAAAAATAAATATATAAACAGTAGTAGGTTCCACAATAGCAAAGCATACAGGATATCATTTGTTGTATTAATGCAGTTAATAGGTTGCCGATTAAATAGGATTTTCTTTGTTTTTTATCTGGTTACTTTAAAGTCATTTTCTTCGAGTCGAATGCAGATAAAAAAATGTAAAACACATATTTTATTACATGTAAAAACGGGTCGAGCGTAATAACAGGTAACAATTGTGCAAGGCCAGGGACGAAAGTCATTATGTTCTTATTTGGAGCCATTGATTGCTGCGTATAAAAACCAGAAAATAACTTCCAACTCATCTGATATATTGGTTTAATGAACTCTTTTGAACTTATGCGATTATAAAGCATATAATTTCATTTTACCGAGGAAGTAACACAGACAATTGAGTTATGTCGTCAATTGTTCATACATACAAACAAAATACATACACTTTTAAACATGAAGATTAATTGGTCACTCGAAACTGAAAAGTATTGAAATTGAATTGTCTGTGATTAGAGATTGTCAAGATATAATTGTCTAGTTAGTGAAAATAAAAATATTATATTGTGCATTAATTATTGAATACATTTTATATTGTTCTGTAAATTAATTTACTGTTGTTAATAATGAAGGAATTACATCTATCTAAGTAAACGAGGAGTTGTTTAATACGAACGTGTACTTACTGATCTAAGAAATGAATCATGGCACGCATGCGATGCCATCTATTGTGCATTCTAGTTGCCGATTCTATTCAATGAGCCGATTATAATTCAGATAACGTTCGTCAGCCGTCTGGCCGGATCATCCATATTACCAACGCGCGTTTCGCATCCTGCCAACCAAGCACGCGCTAGGAAGTGTGCAACTTGTAAAGTCACAGACCGACTTCTGTATTTATTACACCAAAACTTTTCTAAAAATATTTATTTTAAAATCATTTAATATCTTTAAATATCCTCATACAAATGCCATTACTTTGGTCAGTGAATTGACACCCACCGCTGAACTTAGGGCTACCTCATACATTGCCACAAAGATTGGTACCCCTTCCGCCCTCATCCAGTAGAGTCCTGTAACCTTGAGCAACTCATCGGTCCAACACAAAATGCTTGGAGAAAATCGCACATCTATTGCTATATTTGTCCACCAAAGTTTAAAAGTAGTGAGAGATAAATAAAAACAATGTTATAGCCGTGAAAAATTAAAAACCTTATTTTCAAATATTATAATCATCTACATATAAAGTGATGAAAACTGTCAATATCTTGTTATAGATAGTCAATAAAAAATATACTTACTTCACGATAATTTCATAGCACGGAGCATATCTAATCTATTTGTGTATCGACGCCAAACCGCATTCCAGTAGGACCTGGGATATCGCGCTAAAGGCTCACAGACCGCCCGCTATAAATAGACCGATCGGGTTCTACGACCGTTCGCCTTAATGTATTGCAGATGTTTGCAATAACATAAAAGGCATGGTATATATTCCATAAAGAGCAAAAAGCATTTATTTGAAAAAGTTTCCATTCGTCGGCAATCTATTATTCTCGTGAGAAATACCGATGCATACTCAAACGGCAAATCATAGACATTGCAGCAACAATAGCGTGCATCCTATCTATTTAAATTAACTTCAATTCCATTCGAGTGACAGATGGGGGTATCCTCATCGGATGCCCTTAGGTGATTCAGCCTTAATTGGAAAATTGCTGTAAAACATCGAAGCCGGCCGGCGACTCGTAACATTGGCCTTACGGCGTTCATTGTTTACTAGCGTGCGATAAATATACGGCAAATTTTATGCGATTACTCTATCAAACAACTAATAATACCATTTTTATTTACAGGATGAAGGTCTTAATATACTGCATGGCCTTTGCGGCTGTGACACTGGCGATGCCTGTTGCTGAGGAAAAACCTATAGCGCCCGTTGTAGCTGAACCAGTCCTAGTATCCAAAACTGATGAAGTACAACCTCAAATAAAAGCTGACGCCGCGGTTGTTGAAGAGAAAAAGCCTGAACAAACTATAGAAAATAAAGAGTCTGACAAACCTCAAGAGCCCGAAGCCAAGAGTATTCCCGTTGAACCGACACCTGTAGAAGCGAAGCAGCCAGAAGATACTGCAGCTGTTACACCTGAAGTAAAAAATGTAGTCCCAGAACCTAAATCAGCAGCACCCGTTGATGCGGAGTCTGATGTTAAGCCAGTAGAAAAGCAAGCCGATGAAGCCAAGCC
Organism: Papilio glaucus; assembly: GCA_000931545.1. Lineage (NCBI taxonomy): Eukaryota > Metazoa > Arthropoda > Insecta > Lepidoptera > Papilionidae > Papilio > Papilio glaucus. The sequence goes on along the minus strand of JWHW01048417.1, from coordinate 34,252 downwards.
TGAAGAAAAAAAAGATGAACCTCAAGTAAAATCAGTAATAGTTGAGGAAGTTAAACCAGTAACCGAAGCTAAGGTTGAGGAAGTCAAGGAGAAACCCTCTGTACCTTTGTCTAAGTCCGCTTTACCCGAGGAAGCTATTGATATCGTAGCGGCTGTCAAAACTCCTGCTGCTGTCGCCGATGAAGTTGTTGCTATCTCGTCTCCTGAAAAGCCAGAACTACCAATTCCAGCGACAAAGAGCGCCGAACCCGTTTCAGATGAAAAAAAAGAAGATATTCCCGCTCCAGCACCGAAAACGAGCCTTCCTGAAGAGAACAAGCCAGTGGAATCCAAAACCGAAGAGAAACCCGAAAGTGCAGCAATTGCAGCCCCAGCTCCTGTTGTAAAAGCAGAGGAGGTTAAATCTGATGATGCTAGTGCAGCTCCCATCGATGATTCATTACGAGTAGTTCGCGACACCGTTGATGACAAGCAAGCCTCGTCGCCGTCCATTGCAGAAGCTAAAGCTCCCGAACCATCCGCAGAAGTAGAAGCTCCGAAGGAAGTTGAAAAGAAACAAGACTCGAAGGATCTAAAAGCTATAGAAACTGTCGTAGAAAGCGAGCCAGTAAAAGAAACACCCGCAGCAGAAGCTGCAGTCGCATTACCTAAAAATAGTGAGGTAGAACCCAAAACTATTAAGGAAGAAGAGAAGCCTGCAGGCGATGCGCCAGCGGACAGCTCAGAGGAGAGCGCCGAGAGCAGTGAAAAGAAGGTCGACAGCGCAGAGTCCTCGGAGGAGGTTACCGACAAAAAGGGGAACGAGGGTTCCAAATCTTAAATAAGTGATAAAAGGGCAGTTGGCGGTAGGCGTGTGTCGACAGCGTGCCTCGACACGCGCGTCCCGCCCGGCGCGCCGGCAGTGTGTGCGGTCCCTCGGGAGTGCGACGGCGGTCGCCTACCCGCGTTCGTACGAACACCACTCGACTATTCATTAGACCTAGAGACTTATTTAAATAGTTCTTTCGTAATTACCTACGTTGTAATTATTAATTCACATAGTAAATTATAGAATTTCCGATAATGTAAGAAATAAATATGTTTTATAACGATAAGTCTTTTATTTTTACTATATTGTATTTTTCTAAGCTTTCTAAAGAACTAGTATAATAAATTAATGAATATTTTATTTTATATTTTTTTTGCAAACAAAGATTCAAAACTATGAGAGTATTGATTTCTGAGAATCTTTTACAAAAATATAATAAATAATATAATAATAAGTAATATTCATAGAAGTCAGTGTTTGCCAACAATATAAATATTAAATACATTCATTTCTCGGGAACGCATAACGAAATATACATATATTACATTTTAATGTTTAATAATGGAAACAAGAATTACTCAAATTACACACGGACATATAAACGATTATTTTAATATGTATGTAACATTTTGTGAAGAAACAAATTTATCGGCATTCCGCAAATACAATATTATGAAGCAATGGAGACGATTCTTAGTACCGCAATACCTAATTATTATTTACGAATTTATGAACCTTTTAAAATGACTTTTATTTGTTTTTGAAAACATTCGAAGTTTTCAATATCCACTATGTTCAATATACAATATATTCATTTATAATGTTATAAAATGTAGTAGATAGTACTCGTAGGTTTATAATTGGTTAATTATGGAGCTACTAGAACTGGTTGGTACGTCGATTTTAATTATTTTTTTATCATTAGAAACCTAAATTATTTAGAAGTCACTTAGGCTATATTTAAAATAATAGGTAATAGTGGTAGAGCCCGCAACAACAACATATGTTGCACGTAAATACCACGACCTAACAGAAAACAGGCGTGAAGTAGAAGTACTCTGCGTTTCTTCTGATGAGTGCAGTGCCGTAGGCCTAATTTGCCCTCTTCTCTTTCCCACACTTTCCTCATAAGGATGGGATGGGAACGGGAAGAGGATTCTTTTTTGGGCTGCTCTATGCCGTCCTCTCGTTCCCCTAACATTTGGAAGGTCAGGGACCTTAAGTGCGGGTAATAATTTTTTCAATAATTGCTTTATATACAGTTAAAAACTTACACTAGAATATTAACCTAATATCATATTAATTTATCACAACCTTAATATCTACTTTAAAAAACTGTATACAATAATTTAGTTAAAATAATAAAAGTTAAAAATTCTATAAAATTGGATGGATTCTATACGGGAAGAGGATTGGACGGGGAGAGGGTTAACGGGGAAAAGAAAATATCCTTATTCCCGTCTAGTCTAAGCCCTCCTCTTTCCGTTAAAGGTAGGCAACTCATCCGCAACACACAAACATACGCTACCCATAAACATCCACATCATTTGCATGTTGTGGATGTTTATGGGTAGCGCCCACTAAGCATCAGGTGATCCGCTTGCTCGTTTGCCAACTTCTTACATAAAAAAAAAATATTTTTCTCAATATCGTGCAAAATTGTAATTCGCCTGAGTGACGTCGCGTAGGACACATTCCTTTTATTTCCTAATGTAACGAGTATTGAGTGATTTGTTTATTACTAACAGTCGCAATATACGTTGTCTTACATGAACGTTGGCTTGCCTGCTATTAACGGACCTTACACTCATAGTACGTTTAGAAATATTCGACATACCTCATCAGTGAGCATCCTACAAGCCAGTACTCCCAGCGACCACCAGTCCACAGCGTGACCGTACGGCTCCCGACTAAGAATTTCAGGGGCTATGGACAACAGGAAAGGACATCGCTTAGTACTCAACCTTGCTACCAACAACTCTAACATACAACACAATATCTTTAATAATTCATGCGGGTACAACAAAAATTAAAACATTAAAAAAACTAAATAAGAAAAATAAAAGGATGCCAGACCTAACCATAAATTTTCCTGACCTTAATTAGGGAATTATTTTCCCATCCCGTATTGACTCCAATAACATAAATGTTTTTATAACGGCAACTCCCCCACACAAAGGGAAATCATTTCGCATACGAAAACAATTTTTTTCAGTTTCGGTAATTTTGTATTTTATTTTATGTACACCACTATCTAACATGCAAGTTGTGCACTTAAACCATGATACAAGTTGGTATTTTTTGTTCCGCCCGATTAAGGGTTGAAAACCTTCCCCATTCAGAGAGCCCTATCAGATTTCGGAAATTGCATTGTTCAACATGTGATAAGTTCAGCGTCACTACGTATAACACAAGAAAATCTGTATGTCTGAATGTTATAGATTCATAAACTACTGAAGGGATTTTGATGCGGGTTTCAACAATAGACAGAGATATTCATGATAAGGACTTTGATGTATTATTAACATTTTATAACGATAGTTGTTGAAGAAGAGGAAAAAGGCTGGCACAGTAACGACAAAATAAAGGTTGACGTATATGCTTTGCTATCCGTGCCAATCCGTGCGGGTCGTATCATGCTATTGAGAATCTCATAAGCTTGCCTTTAAGCTTTTTTAGTAGCGGAAGCTTTTTTGTATACTTTAATTGAAATAAAGGACGTGCAGTAAATAATATAGAACTGAAGTGTCATTGTGATGCATTACATAACCGACACTAAGGGATTAGCATGAATAAAAACTGGCAGACTCAATTGCTAGCATCATCAGCTACAAGTGGTACATCCTGTTTGGGAACGAGTACCGAGAAGTGTGAAATGTCACATTTTACAATGACCAACACAACACAACACACACACACACACGTAACATGTAGTAAACAAACAATTCTTAACAAAAGTAAAAATAAATAATCGAAATTATCAATAAAGATACTTTACAATGTACATAAATTAATTCATATTTTTTATAAAACACAAATGCCCACGATTCAAAGGGTTAGGACTTCAATTGCGGATATCCAACTTGCATCGTTTTATTTAAGACGGAAGACGGTAAACGATCATGCAAGGCCTCAAGGGTGATTTGTCAGCCCTTTAAAAATATAGGAGGAATAGATGAGAAAGGTTTGTGACCGGCGGCATTTCGCTTACCGCGGGTTTCCACCGTAAAATAGTGTCGCAATACAAGCTTTCTCTCTCTCTCTCTATTATTCTTCAGCATATCTACGATTTATTCAATTAGTCCATCTTCAGATGGCAATTCTAGAGAGGGCAATGCTCGTAGTTCTCTACGGGATCGCATCAGAACCAAAACTTAAGTGGCAATGGGTCGGACACTGCTGCTGGCATATGGCCATATAAATAAAACCACCATTACGGACTTCAAAGTCGCTATGGGTGATTACAGGTTCTCACACCATTTTCTCTTATATAATAAAAAAAACGTTAGGTTAATACTTCATAATTTATTCACATATTTATAATATATATTATCACAAGACTAAGATTTTTTGCATTTTTTTTGAACTTATACATCACAACAGATACCTCCCGTCTCACTCACAATAAACTCTAATATAAAACAGCCATTATTACACACGTTTAAGTTATATCAAAATCTTTTCAAATAAGGCCATATATAGTATGTGCTAATAATATAATATTTTACAATGTGCTCGACGTACAATAACTTTAAAACTTATAACGAGGCACAATACAGGTATTAAGATAGAATTAAAATATATTGTCCTATCACCGGGTTCACCACATAAGACTATAAAATCAGGCAATGCGATATCACGCTTCATAAGGTACTCGCTGATATGAAAGAGACGAATGTATTTAAAAGTTTTAGCATATAAGATAGGCCCTCGCATATTAATGAAGGAATTCAAAACATCAAGTATATAAAAGGTCCAAAAACTGTCATTCTAACACGACATGGATGACATACATCGAAGTGGAATCAAACCCATGTCTGTGAACTCCACTAGATTTTGTTGCCATATATGTATGAATACTTTTAGTGGAAAACTACAGGGTCATCTTTTAGACTCAATGAAAACTTAAATATCTTAAGTTATTTTAGAAATTCCAAACATTGAACTATTAGTATAAGATACGGCATAAGAAATTCCCTCATCTGTTATTTGAACAAGACCTAGATTATATGTTAGATATGTACATTGATAAATAAGAAGCGGGTTGCCGAGCTAAATTTGGGGCCAACACAGTTTAATCGTAATTACCAGGTTGAACCCTTGCGTAAATCGCCGTTAGTTATTCTAGGGGTCAAGTTTATGTGGACATCAAATCGAACTTGAGTCTCATTCTAGGTCCTGATTAACAAATGAGGGTTTAAATTTCTTATTGTATCTTAGACCATATCGACACCATATGCACATAAGCACGACATAACAGACAAATAAGTATGCGCTCACGCCCGTAACCCAGAGTGGTAGGCAGAGATTATGAATTTCCATTTGGCAAGATCTGGGCACACCTCTCTCTGTTACTACCATACCTACTAACATACCAGATATTTATCAAAAAGAAACTGAATTATCGCGTATATCCAAAAATGCAATAAAAATGATTTGCGTCGTTATCTTTTAAATTTGTTAGTTTGTCAGTTTTACAAAATAATAATTATTTCATGAACATATAAATTAATAAGAAAAAATCAAATATTACTTGTCATCATTTTTTTCTATACAATTTAAAATAGACTAGGAATATGTCAGGTTTTGCGAAATGGAATCCTTAGTATCTGTCTACTCCTTTAGATCACGAGCGTAATTTTTTTTGTATTTTTCATTTGTACAAATTAGTTGTCTCACATATTTTATTCACACATATTATAGATATATTTATTTAAAGGGCCTATCTTTATATCTAATTTTTAACGTATTTAAAATAGTTTTTTTATAAATTTGTATGTTCCCGCAGTTGCATAGTACGTACAGCCTCTTCTTTGGTGATGAATAAAACGCTGACAAATATAACTAGGAAATAAGGGAATCGCTCCCGCTTGTGATACACTAAGTCTAGAGTCACAAAATGAGGTAGGAAAAGTAAATCAGAACTTCAATAATGGATGGACTTTTTATCATAGAAAAAAGTTGCTCAAAATACCATTAGAATTGTACTTGGAAAGTGTGAACATAGACTGAATTCAACTGTATAATGTACCGAATAATTTTGTTTACAAATCCTGAATAAGCAACATCGAATAATCTAGAAGGTTACTATATACTAACAATCTATTAATGAGAAAAATACTCGTATCTAATTATGATAATATTCTATGCACCATTTTCTACTTTTATAATTAGACCTCTGAACACTATTTTTAATCAATACACATTTATTTTTATTTAATTGCATTTAAATGATTCAGTTGGCTGAACATTTTATAAAGCTCTTAATATGTCAACCTTATCTACACAAATACAAATATATATACTGTACAATATTTACATCTATGTTATATGTTACTATATTGTTTAGAAGTTTTAATCTATTGTTAGGTCATAATTCTAAAAAAATAACATGAATTATGTCCAAAGTGTACTTTTAAATGTAGCATACTCTCGAAACATTACTAGCAATATCACAAAACAAGATTTATAAGACATAAGAAATCTATAAAGTACGAGTCAAGTCATAGTGACGCAAATTTATGGTAAAAATTTATTAAAACCTCTGCTTTTTGATGTCCTAATAATCTTTGACATCCAGAAATGGTAGAAAGTTACATCATTATATACAAACTGTGCACTTTATCTCGGAACTATTTCTAAGACAGATTAAAAATTAAAATCTGATTATTTGTCAAATTCTAAAATCGCTAACTTAATATAGACAAGCCAAACTATAAATCTTAAATGATAAAAATGAGTGGACACATCAACCAGCCTTCGGAGCCTTAGCTCTGAAATAATAAAGCTACAACTAATTTGTATTACATCTATCATCTACAGAGAATAACGAATATCACGAAATAAATACATCAAATAATTAATATTAAAAAAAAATACACGAAATATTAGGAAAATAATGAGTTAAAGTATAGACTAGTTATGATCGGGACCTATTTCCGTATAAATATACATAATTTTGTGCTAAATAAGTACGTAATTACTAAGAAATCGCATGTTAAATAATTCACACATTTCTCATAATGATTTATTAAAAACGTAGTCAGAAAAATAACATCATAATACTAATTATAATCTATTATTTACATAATTGCCACACGTTAATAACGATTGCACATTACATGTGTTAGTTTAAAATATTATCTATGACTTATGACTTCACCGAACTTTACGAGTGCAAAAGAACAACATACAAGCAAAATATAAGGGCACAGTAAACGGAGCAAATGGTTAATATCGACGAGGGAGATACGAAGTTACATAATTCATACGCCAGCCACAGCTCCAAGACAAAACATGGACACGCAATTAGTCACAACGACAGAGTATCGCGGATCAGTTTACGCACTGTGTTGCCGACAGACGTCGACGGCGCGCCCGACAGGTTGTACTGTATCTTGAATAGGTACGGCTGAATGTCCGCGTACGAAGTGTCGAATATGAGGTCGGCGTCGGAGCGGCTCGGCATCTTGGGCACGTACTCGTGGCGATTGATGATCTCGGTGATGTGGACGATCTTATCCTGAAGCATCTCGACGACGCTCTCGTGTCGGGAGTGCATGTCGTGATCGTTGCGCGCCTCGCTGAGCTCGCAGCAGACCGTCCATACTTCCCATGGCACGCACTCCGGCTGGAAGGGCCAGCGCGCGCGTCTCTTCTGGAAGAACTCGAGACTGATAGAACCGCGCGGGGGGCACGAGCTCGCCGTCCGCAGCATGTCCGAGAACTCCGATATCTCCTTCTTGACGCAGCGCCCGAGCGCGTCCGACTCGCAGCACACGTACGTAAAGTCGATGAAGTCGCAGTCGACGTCTATGTAGCTCACGGTGCGGATCGAGTAGCTCTCCTCGTTGTTGTAGGTAAACTTGCCGCTCGAGCGGTGGAAGAGAACAGTGTGAAATATGCTCGCGACCACCTCGTCCACTTGCCTGCCCTCCATGGACATTTCGAAGGAGATGCTGCGGGCGTTCATCTCGCCGGCGTCACTGGCGGGCCGCGCGCCTCGACACTGACATAGTCACCGGACTCTCTCCCGCTAAGCACTGCCCAAGTTCGTCAGAAGGGAAAACGTCACAGAGCTGGAGGCGCACCCAGCCATCTCAAACTTAAATAATGCAACGAGTCAAATCCCACACTGAAAATGGAAAATGACCGTTTTAGTTATACCGTTGTTCGTTTCATTTGTATCCGAAAGCAAAAGGATAATAAATACACTGTAAACAATATAGAAATATAAAACTTACCCATGTATTTGAGAGTTCCACAGATTGTGGTCGTCCTTGAGCCGAAAGAGAGCCACTTCGAAAGGCCAAAGTCAACAAGTCGAATGTGGAACTGCGTATCCAGCAGTATGTTCTCTGGCTTCAAATCACGGTAGATAACACCAGCGTTGTGTAGAAAATCTGTAATGGACAAAATTTATTTTAAAACTTTTTCTTTTGTATTTCATATTTTTGACAATAGCAACAACCAACCGCTAGTGAATCATTATATGAATAAAATAACTGTTCGTATTTTATTTGTGAAAAACATATTCTTTTGTTATAAAAACGGACAGAACTATTCGGTGTACTAATACAGTGTACATAAATACAGCATTGGAGAGGGGACCGTATCTAACCCCTGGCAACCTTGAAGAAACATACATATATGTGATAAAGAAACTTGTTTAATAAAAAAGCAAATATAACAAAAAATGTGATGTACTTAAATTTACATTTTCTTTTTGGATGCTTGGTAATGAGTATGACCATGGCTCAACCCCAGTCACATTGGTAGAGCAATCTGCTTGGTATTGGTAATTCTGCTTTAAGAGGAGTGGTAGAGCTTCGTAGAGTTGACAGCCGTTGCTTGAATTGTCGAAAAAAGGCGTATGTGTCTGTGTGAGGTGCCGGAAGCTTAATTCTATTAATAATATTAATAATGTGCCTGCCTTACCTATAGCTATAGCAATCTCAGCAACAAACACCTTCACAAGCTCCTCGGGCAATTTCTTATATTTATCGAGTAATGCTAGCAGTTCACCACAGGGAATGTATTCTGAAACTACGAAAAACATATACACTTTGTATGTAACAAACATTTGACACCTGGTTGTTAATGACCTTTAAGTTATATGTTATAAAGGAAATTCATTGTAATCAAATAGCCCAATGACACAATTAAAACAAGTCTGACCTCGTTTCTTTTATAAACATAAGTGAATAAGTCTGCCGATAATGTGGAGTACAATGCATACAATACGATAATCGTGCGGAGCAACCACCTTTGCTAGTAGGTCACTTCTTATCATTAAATATATAATCACCAACATGATAATAAATACATAGTGATAAAATAAATACACAAATCTTAGAAGGCAGTACTTCTGTGATTTGTATACATAAAACGTTAAAAACAAAACAAAACAAATTTATTTTGCAAAAGTGAGTGGCAGGTTGGTAGGGGATGCCCTAGAAGAACATATATCGATCAGATTAGGGGCTTACTAAAAAAGGACGATATAAGGAGCACCCATAACCGACGAGCATGTATGTGTAGATGAATGAATGTAGAAGAAGAGAGAGAGATTTGCCAGGATCACGCCAAATGGAAATCCATGATCTCTGCTTACCCCTGTAGGTTAAGGGCGTGAGCACCTGTTATTTATTTTATAAAACGTTAAAAATCTCACGATCGCAGAAAAATATGTCTCGTTGTGATAACAACTAAAAAAAGTTGTCAGTAATTTCGACTTCGGAAAGAATGAACAAGTGAAGTCGATAAAAATAACGCGTGTTACATTTGTGAGATACTTAAAAGTCAACTGTTAATCATAAACCAGGGGTCAGCAAATAGTTTTAAGTGGTAAAAATATAGAAAATAACGACATAAATCAATGAGACCTCCTGGTCTTCTCTCCACGCGGCGAAGACAAAGCGTTTACTACCCTATAATTGCGTTTTATAAGAAAGCTTGTCACACATAAATAAGAACAATTGTACATTTCTGTTGTAAACATATTCCCTTGAGACATTGTGCATAACTCATACAGATATGACTATAATTAGAGCGAGATATCGAGGACACATAGCACCCAAGTGATTATCACGGCATCCCCAAGTGCTCACGTTGAACTTTAGTCAGTTCGTATCAAAACAATAACAAATGTTGTTATTGACCTGGTTTCTACACAGGTGTATAATTTTGAAAAAAAAGTAATAATTATATGGATGTCAAAAGATGTGAGAGGTGTGCCAGGCCCTTGACAAATGGACATTATGTAATCTGCGTACCCCTTTGGTTTACTATTTATTTTAAAAGTTTTCTAGCAGATATCCACAAAGAGTAACTGCAATAAAATGTTTTTAATAAATGAAGATGAGGAACGGATAATTTTAAATTACGTAATATATAGTTTGTTCCACATCAAGTTAGAATTTTTGGAAACAAACAAACGTCACTTACCATACATGGCGGCCATTACACTTTTTATACTTTCATCGGAAGTGTTGTAATTTTGTGGAAATCGTGAAATAAACGGATATGAAATTGTATAATATGGATAGCTAATGTTACAAGGTAATTTACGAAAAGTTTGTTTTTCGAAAATATTTTGAAATTTACGTATTTTAACATAAAAGTTAAGGTGTAACCTTTATTTACAAAAAAACCATATTGATGATGAACAAACTATACGATAATTAATATGTCATCAAGATGTGTCGAATTGGTCGGAATCCGAGTTAGCGTCAAGGATTTATACACAGGAACTCACGTTAATGACCACGCGTAGCATGCAAAATGTTCGTTTGTACCTTTTAAATTATCATTGAGGCATCGATAACAGTTGTTCTTTGTCATTAACTCCGATTAAAAGACGTAGGAGATGTGAGACGAACTTCTACATTCACCAGATACTACTAAGAAGAAAGCTTGGCTTTGTTTATTTTACCGCAGTTTATTGCCTCCTAGCTTTGTTTTACCTACCTCCTGACACGTGTATTACTTATGTCATAAGTGGGCAAACGAGTAGCGGGCCACGTTGTATATAAGTGAACAACGACGTTCATAAACATCTCTACAATACCAGAGGAACTGCAGATGCGTTGCTGGCCTCAAAGGAAGGAGTACGCTCGCTTCTTGAAGGTCCCTAAGTCGTATTGGTATAGAAATACCGATTACTGATCATTCCACAATGTGGCTGTGCAAGGCAGAAAAAACTTAACGGTAGTGGAATGCCCACCAACAAGACAATATTGCCGTAATAGTTAAACTCGGTCGTTTTGAGCGATGACGAAACTCAGCGGCAGGAATTGTTGCATTTCTTCGGAACATTCTCCAAGGTACATGCGGTAAAAATATGACAACGCCAGAGGATCAAGCCGATATTTATTGGGACTGAGTACTAAGAAGACAAAAGAAAGATTTGGTGTCAATTGCAAGTCATCTCAATGAATCTTAATTAATATATACAGTTGTGATCTTGAAGACCATTTCGTGTTTTTGTTCCACTTCGTCATAAATTGAGGAATATAACATCAAACTTTATCCACATTTTCTAAAAGTTTAAAAGGAAAGTGTTTTTATAATGACCGTAAATAATCAAGTAGTCTTTTATTGTTGATGTCATTACCTTTCAGAGGAATGAATTGAAAGAAATGTAAATAGCTCTGGGTAGTCTACTTCATTCATTGTTTCAGGGTTGCATTTCAATGTTGATTATTTTGGTTTTATCAAAATTCTTTTTTTTTGTCATGATATGGTTTTCAAATATTGGAAATAGACTGTTTAATATCGGCTTTTGGGGTGTTTTTGTCACATCCTGTATAATAAATTGTAAATACGATTGATGATTTCATAACATTATATTAAATAAAATACTCAAAATGATTAAGTGATCGATCAGTGATTTCATGAGATATTAGACATAAATTATTACTTAAAAAAAAAAAAACAATCGTTAAAAGCAATATTTTAAATAGCCCAATCCTTGTTTATTATCCGATGGTATGGACAAATATAAAAAGAACGAGTGCGTAAGCCCACTTTTGCGCTAATAAAAATGAAGAAAACAATTGAAAGGTTACGATTTTTGTCAAACATATACATTTTATACAATTCTTGTCTAGCTTTAAGCATATTGGAAAACTGTATTATTTTCTGAGAACATTAATAATGAATTATTTACAGCTTAATTAGTATGCACAATTGTTATGTATCCGAACTATAACCCACAAGACACACGCGAATTATAACCCACAAGACAAAATTCGACCATTCAAGTTTTATGTAACTTAGTGATTTATAATCACATTCATTGTATTAAATTTTACCGCTTCTTCTGCGCACTTTAAACCTGTCATATCTAACACACTTCCATGCTGGTAACACTCTAAAAATGTTTCCGACGTTTTTGCTTCACGTTTATGGAGTAACTTACCAATATAAAGTGTTTTCTTTGTCTGCCAACGGGAGACGGCGCCGGCGATGAAGCAATGGTGTCCACAGGCCGACTGTATGCGCGCCTCTTCCTTCACTTGGCCCACAGCACTTTCGGCTACTACCTGGAATGAAAAAAACATCGCCTTAATGGTCTAGTCATTACTCGTCATTTGTATTGAGCTTGTATCAAAATGGTACACCATAGACAATTTTGATATAGAATAAACACTTTACATAATTTATTTAAAACATTTTCTGTTTTTATCTATTATAGGATGAGCTATAGAATAACTAGACAACGGAGCAGAAAATGTTTTAGAACTGCAACCACATGCTGGATGAGAGCGGCAAGAGGCCAGACTTTGCGATGATTCTTGAAAAAATGTAATGTTAAAAATGTAAAAAAATGTGTCTTACTGTGAACTCCCTAGAAGGGAGCTATCTGGATACATACCACAACAGTGCCTACTTCTGTTAATAAGAAAGCCAGACTTATTAAGTTCTTCACAAAATCAAATATGGAATTGGGAACATTAGCTAAGAAAACTACAAATAATTATTACAACATGGGTTCTACATAATTACAGTATGGCCGTATAGTTATATGACCATAGTCGGAAAAAGATATAAACTATATTAGGGGAAAATTAAATAATGTCTGAGACAGGGGGTGGTGGTGAGTCAAGGAAAAATTTGAAATAAGACATTGCATATATTATACACACAGACCAGACTAGTCAGATCTGATTTTTTTTTTAAACTACTTTTTAAACTAGAGTCAAGAACCATATTATCTACCTGAATGAAACAAATCATATCATTTGGAGTTTGATAAACCTACCTGATAAACATTTGTCTCAAATGTGTGTTAAAGGAAATAAGTTCAGAGCAGATTCTTAGTGACTAATTCAAAATAGGATTTTCTTGATTTACATGTTGCCAATGGCAACAACATATTAATAAAATATGTTTTAAGCCATTTTATAATGTTTAAAAAAAAACATAGTTAAAGGAATCCATTATTCAACAGATTCTATTGTCTTCCAAAAATGGACTAATTTACATACAATATCTAGCCATGCAAGCTAAGATAAGACAAAACACTTTGTGGCTCCATATGGATTTTTTTTTGTTTTCTAGACAAGCATAGTAAATTTGACTTAATCGGGTTTTAATTTTTGGTTGCTTAAACAATAGGTATAAATTTTCTTTAAACTAGCTCTTGTGTACAAGATAGTGTGGTGATGGACCCTGGAATATTCTAGAACTAAAACCAGTCATTTGATAAAACTGTCCAGGAACACCAATTGAGTGGAAATAGTTTTGTGAGATTGTTGTGCTTAATTGGTGCTGATGTGAAGTGGGTATCTAGACATTTTGGCGACTGAGTTAGGTATCAGGGTCCAAGTCAGTGATCAACAGACAATACATTATCTTTTTTTATCCAAGAAAGCGGTAAATGAGCTGCTGATAAGTTTTTATTATTAAGCTTAAAAAAGATTAGTAAAGATATGTACTTATAAATATGCACATGTAGATAGAATACAGTAGAAAACAAAAGGGCTGATCTTCATCATCAGATTAATGGGTTAGGCCTACATCCAGCTGTTAGATAAACAATGGGACAAAAGAAAGGAGAAGGGTGATAGAAAACAACCCGGTCTTCCATCCCCTAATTCTCCATGAGAAACACACAAGTATTAATCTCTATTTTGCTATTTTCTATGTAATCATGGTAATTTCCCAATGAACCCAGTTTTGCTGCAATGTCACTGATGGCTACACTACACTTGAGTATTCCTTGTTAAGCCCAACCAGGGCACATTTTTTTATGAAAGTAGGTGGCGAGCAAGCGGATCACCTGATGTTAAATGAGCGCTATCCATAGGCAACCCCACCAATGTGTTGCAGATGCCTACCTTTAATGGACAGAGGAGGGCACAGACAGGAAAAAGGATTTTCCCCATTAAATCCCCTTCCCTTTCCCATCCTATCATTATGAGGAAAGTGTGGGAAGGGGAAGAAGATTGAAATTAGACCTCCGGCACCTCACTCATCAGATGGAACGCAGAGTACTTCTACTTCATGCCTGTCTTCTGTGAGGTTGTGGTATTTCACTGGTCGATCCGGCCTATTCATGCAACATATGTTGTTGCAGGCTCTACCACTGTAACATGTACACCATGCAGGCAATATTGTCTTTTAAATATGTTCATTGATTCTATTTTTATACTCTTCTGTATGTTATGATTGGAATCAATTTATCTCTCTTTAGCAAACAGTTTTCTACTTCTGGAGGTAGGCCTCATTGACCCTTACAAAGATCAGTTCCCTGCTCCCCTATTCCAGTGGACAATAACAATTAAAACAATCATGTAAATTTGAAGTTAAAAAGATGAGAATTTTACCTTTGATTTACTGAGCACTTTTAGTGCATAATTTTTCCCATCACTGATCTTTTTAACTTTTATGACTTCTCCAAAAGCACCCTTAGCAATTGCTTTAATAACTTGAAAATCTTTCTGTAACAGGTCAGTTGTGATTGGAAATTCAGGTAGAAAAATGGATTCTTTGTGAGCAACAGGCCAAGCTGTTTTGCTTGCTTCCAATTGGTTATTTATTGTTGAATCATTCCATCTGAAATTATTTTGTATTTAATCAAAATATTAGAAATACATATGTTTTATATCTCATTCATAAATGCAATCACATATTTACTAATTATTGTCATTGCTGTAAGTAACATCTATCGTCCGTCAAATAGCAACAGAAGCTATTCACTGTATACTCAAGCATAGATGTTCCACTAACCTTCGTCGAGAAATCCGAGACCAAGGTCGCGATGCGCTGTATACGGACTGGTTGCTCGTTAGGCTAACGAAAGAACGCCCGCTAAGATTGCTGACGAAATGGGACAGACTATTCTGTATACAAAAATAAATTAACGTCAATAATCACCTGTTTGAGTAACAAAGAATTCCGTCCGAAACAAAAGAAATGTATTGTAATAGTACGATCTTTGTGTATTAATAAGTAGCAGGATGAAGTTAGATTAATGAAGACTAATAACTAATAATATTATGCTATGAGTAACAAAGCGTTTATATTACGTATGTTCAGCTGAGAATGACATTAGCAAGTTTTCGTTTCATCGTTTTTAGCTGACTGGTAAATGCTTGGGCGTCTCGGTTTGAATAAGTTGCCTGTTTATGGTCCCTGTACTGATTACTCTTGTTGTGCGAATTTCCCATTAAACTAAGTTTTTTATTATGTCTTAAGTGTATTATTTTCGTATTTTTCTTTTCATTATAGCAACAAAACCTTCTTTGCTTTTACTCTGGACCATAATAAATCCACCCATAAACAACATAAACATAAACTAAATAACCACAGACAAATCAATTGTAGCTTGCAAAGAGTATATAATAGAAAAAAGAAATATGGATAAAAAATAAAACAGTTTAAGAAGCACTTTAATATTGTAATGAGACTACCGTTAAGAACCTATATTTGAAAATGTTTTACAGTTCTTTTAATGTGACACGTCTATTGACGCGCCTTGGCAGAAAAATCAACCAGTATGTCTTGATGCTCCAATTTCAATACGCCCTTTTTACTTCACCGAATCCCATAATCTCATTATATTTCATCCAATTTCTTCTATTATTTACCTCTCTGAAAATGTTTGAATACTAGTATTTATTTACAACTGAAATATAACTTATGAATTTAGTATTTAGCTATCTGTGCAAAAACATAAATTAATGTCATAACAGTTTACTCGACAATAAAAGTGAACTCAAAATTAATTTACGTTAGAACTGGCAAAAGACACTACTTACACTGTGACAAGTGACAACCCTTGGTCATTTCAATATCGCGGCCAGCTGTAGTCAAAGACTACTATACATACTAGATAGTGTAGTTTCAAGTTGTTCTGAATTAACTTAAGAACTACAAAAAAAGTTCTTTCACCAATAATTTCTTCTATCGGCGACTAACTAAGGCTATATCTATTTTTATTGAAGTAAAACTTCTTTTGGATAGGTGGAGAGACATTTTTTTAAAGATTTTCGTTATTCGTTCGACTTACGCCGTAAGGTTAACGAGAGTACGAGACAAACGAGACAATATACACGAGAGATCGATAATATGTTAATGATATTATGTTGTTCTTACAAAATGAAACAATAACTTTAATTTACTGTGCTTATATTCATACTAAAAACATACAAAAGAAACATTTAAAATGTACTAATATGCTTTTATTAATATGCTTTAAGTTTCAAATAAGAATGTGCACAGACCCGCGGCAAAAATAGTTAGGGTCAGAAAAATAGATGTTTCTAAAAATATTAAATAAAATAAAATACATGATTTTATTCGATATCTCCCAGTTCGTCGATTCCGCTCATCCCAATGCTTGGGCAGTCATTATCTTCATCGTCGCTATCATCGTCACTGCTGCTTTCCCCTATGTTAGCAACATCATGGAAACATCCTTTTATAACGCTGACAACAC
>JWHW01048417.1:0-17007 GCA_000931545.1 Papilio glaucus | reverse complement strand
AGTTTTTGAAGTAGGTTTTTTTAAACGTAGTTTTTTTATTTTTACTTTTTAGTGTCTATAATACATGAAAACAAACAATAGTACATAGTAATATACTAAACACATAAGCCTATGCTATGCCATATGCTAAGCCTAGCACTCTACTGTGCGACTTTTGAAATCACTTGCGCGTAGTTTTTACTTACTTTGTGGTTTAATCTATTGATATCTTCTAAACTATTGGGCAGAATGATATAGTTCGAAAGGCAATTATAATCTACATTAAATTATCTTGATATTTAACACATTTAAATAGATTTTGAAGGATTCATGCCGAACACGAATAATAGCGTAGTAAGTGGCGTATGCGTTTTATTTAATGTTTCCTAAAAAAAATGGTTATTATGAGACAACCATACAAGATAGATATATGTCATCGCGGACTTTTATTTAGCTTATTTAAAGGGCTACAAATATTTCATACATCATTTTAATGTAAGTCCTATAGTTTTGCCTACGTAAGTCAAGAAAGTAAAACGCAGCGTTGTCATATTATGCATTATTAAAAATAACTCAAAAACTACTAGTCGTATCTTGAATAAAAAAATGAGACCAAATGACTAGACAAAAGCACTAGCTTTCGAACAAAAAAAGAATCATCGAAATCGGATTATAAATCACGGAGTTATCGATGTACATACATAAAAAACCCACCGAATTGATAACCTCCTTCTTTTGAAGTCGGTTAATAAAAGGGCCCGTTAACTTTGACATTGGGACGTCAGACACCTTATTTAGCCCCGGGACCATGAGCGCTTTATAGTACTCGAAACGTTGGGAACGAAAAAAAACATAAAATAAACGCGATAAAATCCGTAAAATTATTATTCCAATCTGTAGTATTCGCGTATAAATAAGAAATCATTAAGTTGAAACGTTAAAATTATAGGTGCATATTATCAAAATTGACATCAATCTCAAGAATCCATTGAAAACAATGTAGTTAGTTCCCTTGCTGATCGGAAAGTGTTTCAAAAATCACTGCAAAAATATGACAGTCATCTTTGTTTGGTGGTGTTTTTGATTGTTACACTTTTTGCGGTCTAGCACCTGAGCCCGCATACAAACGAAAGACCCTATACAAGCAGGTGGTAAAGCTTTAAGTAGAGGTAATTTTAAGTAAAAAAGTATGGTTTGTTGAGAACAATTTTATTACGTTACTAGTTTACACATTAAAAGAAATCCTACTGTTCACCCACTTCTACAAATTATAATTCCTAACTTTGCATTGTAATTCGTGAAAGTTATTCATTCTTTATCTCCTAATTATGACTACTAGACTTTTTTGTAGCTAAACTACTACTAGTGCCGAGCGTTTAATAAGCAAATAAAGTAAAAAAGAATTTATTTTTTTCTGCATATTTTGACCTTTTTAGAACAATAATTTTTAATTTTTGTGAGGATTTTAATTGATATTTCACACAAAAATGTTATAAAACTTATTGCTAGAAATAGACCGTAGCATTTATAAATTCCTTCCACATCCTCCCAGTCCATCGCTTTGACAGGTGCTTCTTCCTTGATTTCTGTAAATCTGTACTGCTCCCACTTTGTGACTAGGCCGGCTTCTACTATGGCTAAAATAAATTTGTTGTAAACCTCTGTAATCGCAGAGTTCCTTTGGAATAGCATGTTCAGGTAATGTCCATGAGCCCTGTCTTGAGCCACGTGTAAATATTGTTCTCCCTTCTCGTTCATTTTGTTCCTTTCCAAATATTTGCAGACCGCACAATCCAACAAACAAAATCTATGGCTGTCGTTACTCATCTTCTTCACACATCCGAATAAATCTTTATTAGAAACTAATCTAGAGTTAATTGTTCGATATACTTCTTTATGATCCGGTAGTATAACATCAGGCGATGCCATGCCTTCAACGATATAACCCTTTTCTGCGATGTCCTCAAATGTATCTACTTCTTTCCCTCTCTTAGCAGCAGAGAAAAACGATATAATTGCTGCTTGAGTAGAGAAGTTAATGATAAAAAAACTCCAAAGAGATATGATGAGATAGATACGAAATGAACCTCGTTTGGGCGGGTTGTACAAACCAATAGACAGTACGGTTCTTACAGTATTGACGAGATCTTTCCCAGCCTGGTCTAAGGTAACACGTTCACGTTGTTCTATGTTAAAAATAAAGAAAACAAACCAAGAGCTCAAAAAGCATAGCAGGAATTGAAAAACCATGCCCAAGTTATTAATTAACAATTTCTGATCGAATAAAATAGTTTCAAAATCGGCCCGGTGCGCCAGAAAACAAACGCCGCTTTCCTTGTAAGGAAACGTATTATCTATTTGTACAAGAACTAAATCAAACTGGTAAACAGGAAACAGAAACAAGTCAAACTTTCTATGTGAAAATGAAAAAACCATTTGAATGTTTAAATCATAATCAAAAGGTTCTTTTATTTTACCCTCAGCAGGTGACAAATCTATTGTGAAGTTCATAATTTCGGCCATTGTGTTCCAGACCATGGCATCTCTTTTATGTAGCGTGTAGCTTCCATCGCTATTATTCCGAATTTCCATAAAGGGTAAAACTTCTGCACCGAATGCCCTCAGTGGGTAACCGTGAAAATTTTTTACTTTGCTCTCAAACAAGTTGATTTGTTGCAATGTTGAGGTATTATTATAATCCAATGAAAGCGTCTCATATCCGAGACAAGTACCAAAGAAATTTAACCGTACTTTAGACTGAATAGGTATCTTTTCGCAACCTTCTTCACATCTAAATCCGGTTTCGAATCCATCAAACGGCATACCTATCTTCTTCGTCAACCTGCAGCCGTATACATTCTTAAGTCGATAAGGTTCACTGGTGTATGGATTAAAATATGAGACCAACAACACATCTTTGGAATCATCGTACTGAATGATAATGACATTGATTGCTCTATAGTACCACAGTATGTAAAACAGTTTTGCCATCATTTGTCCGTCTTCCAGTGCATGGTAGTATAAAATAACATGGGCTAGCGGATGCCAGTATGGTAAAGAAACCAATTTTGTTATAGTATCCTCGAATTGCTCAAAGTTTATGCAGTCAATGATAATGAAATTGGAATGATAGGGCACAACACCTTCCATATCAAAATCATCTTCAACGTCTACATTCGAAATCGAAAAAGTTAGATTTAGTTCTTTGACTTTACTGTAGAAATTGTCGGGTAGATGTCCGAAGCACAGAATATTGTTCCATCCATTTGTTTTCAAATTATTTATAACTATGTCGGCCTGTAATTTTTGTTATAAAAATTACTTATTACAATTTCTTTTATTATAATATTATTTATACAATGCACATATGGATACTTACAATAATATTTATTCTTTTGTCTTGTTTTTCAGGTCTTACCATTATGTTTTCATTTCCATAGACTGTAGTCATTTTTAAAAGTACTATCGCAAATAAAACGGGCAAAGACATGTCGTGGGAAGAGCCACCAATGATATCTGGCAGCTCTGACTTCTCCGTCCGACGTAATGTAATTTCTAAGCTATTTGTAGAATGTAATAAAAGAAGTATAAGCTAAGGTTACAATTACATTTGGAATAACATTAATAAACTGATGATATCGCATATTCTGATATGTTTTCCACTATTATAGATAATACTACACGATATGGTGCCCAAAGTTATGTCATTTCAATCAACTTTACCTTGATTATTTTGAGGTATAATGAGGCAGTAATAATAATATACTGTAACGTAAGAAAGGGCGCTCATATTGTAATTTAATATAACCTAGAATACAACATTTATGTTTTATATGTACCTCACTACTGATTGCATGAGAGCATTTAATTACTTTATTTTAATAGTATGATGTTTTTTATAAATCATTTTAATTCCTATAGTAAACATAATTTATAATAATAAAGCGCCAATAGGATAATAGTTAATGGGAACGTGGGTTCGAATAAAAAAAATCAACTATTGTCGTGAATCATTTACTGGCACAAGTTTAAGCATAGTTAAAATGTTTAAAATAAATGTTAGTTAATTATTTTGAAAATCTACTATATAATAATAATAATAAAGGATATTTTTAAATCCTTAGTTATGACGTCTTTTCGCGTATGTGCGCAATATCATCGATCACGTGAAAACGAAACCTAATACTGACCCTTGGTGATCTCCATCTGCAGCTGGTTGTTTTGAGAGCGGATTACCTACGCTCAACGCATTAACAATAAGTACATTTACTAAAAAAACTAAGAAGGTCTCATATTAGCTATATTGTGCTTACCGCGCGGTCTAACATTTAGAATTTGTTTAGTTTGTATATGTGACCTCGTCGCGATCAGGAAATCTGGCCAACCGTTTTGGAGGGTTTCATACGTTATGCGGTCAACTTGAAGGATACAAAATTGTCTAGCGCAAAATCCAAATTATTCTTAGTTGAAATGCCTTGAGACTGCTCGTAGTGCCAAACATTTATAGATAAAGATTATTAAGAGATTTCCTTCAGAATTTTGAGGTGACAAATGGGCTTACCATTACAAATTGTTTAGAGAACGGATTGGACCATGTTCCAGGCCTTAACTACATATTATTTCGTCGGAGTTATGTACAATACAATTTTACAATGGATTTTTCGCACAGGCCTGCCTGTAACATTTCTGTTATGATCAGAGTTGATTTATGGTATGAATATCCATGTGGTGTCGGTGGTCCAATATTAGAGGAGACACTCACACGTATTTTCTTTATCATTTAAGAACAATAACTTCGTTATAAATTGACTTACAGTCCCAATCTCAATCGTCAGTTCTCAATGAGGAGCCTTAATCCTCTCATCCTTCCCATACCTCGTCCCCTTTGCCTTATCTATGTCCCCTCCCTCTGCTAAGGCTACTAACGCAACTGCAACTGATCTAATTTTTGCAGATCTAATATAAAGACGAGTTGCAGATATGCTGAGAACTGCTGAATGTGGTAAGTAGTAAAAACAGTGAAAGCGGTAATTAAATAAAATAATACAATTTACATGCGGTATTATCATTTTTATATAATATTCATAACACATTATATATGTGACCGTAACATTGTGAACATTGTCAGTTAATAATCTCACTAAGGATATTATAAACTGAAGGAAAATTGTAAAATGAGCGAACCATTTATAATTTGACGTATTATGTCAAACGTAACAAACCTATTTTTTTCATAAACATCTTTTTAAAATATTATTTTATACTAGCTGGCCCGGCAAACTTCGCTCCGCCCTGTATAATAGATGGTTAACTATTTTGGCGATAATAGCTTACACAAACAAGATAGATACATGATGTCGCGGGCTTTTTTGTAGGACTATTTACGGTAAACATTTCCATAATACTTTATATACGTGTAACAACTCTCTTGCAGCGCACACCAGCATAGCTCGCATATGGCGGAATTTTTTCCCCCTTATAACCCCCGCTTAACGTTATATTTTGGTAAATTCACACAATATCTTTATAAATTATAGCCTATATGATATTCTGATGTATAAGCGATAATATTGTAAAGTTTCATTAAACTTTACAATATTATCGTTTTAAACATCCATACATCAATACATCCACACATCCATACTTACAAACTTTCGCATTTATAATATTAGTAGTATGTAACTGTCATGTTCGACCTAACAAACCTAATCTAATATAAACTTTCGAATATAAACTAACTCTTTATTATTTGCACTTTGCTGTCTCTGGAACTGAAAGGCCAAGGCAAGATACAAGTTCCTAATCTGACTGAGTAAATAATAACGTTGGATTGTTAGTGGAATTTTACGTACAATTTTACAACATTTAGCGATATAATGAATTGTCGTAACTAGTGGCTAGTGAGATTATTAGCCAACGTTGTGTAGAATTTTACAGTAACATATCACACAGTCGAGGTGTCTAAAACGTAATGCTTAAAAGAATGTGGATTATGGTTTCGAGGAATATAATAAATGAAAAGTTACTTAGTGGAGAAATTGTTATACATATTTGTTGTCGGAGGCGAAATTATTGAAATAAAAAAAAATAGGAGTCATTTTGTAAAAGACTAGATTGATATCAAATTAAATATTGTTTTCGTGTCTCTTCAATTATATAAAACAAGCAAATAAATAATAAGAAAAGATATAGAATAAGAACCAAACAGGGAATTACCAAAATTAAAAAATATAAGCACTACAATTCTTCAAGTATTAATGTTTACTAATTATTTTTACTAAGTGGCCGGCCGTAAAAAAATAAAGTCGGTCGTATTGTGCCGACTCCACATAAAACTAGGAAAAGGACAGGAAGAAAAAAGCCAGAATAATCAAGACATACATATATTACTACTACTCATAATTTGTGATACGCAAATTAATCATAATTTTATATGAGTAATTAAGGCAGAAAGTAAACAAACATAACACATCTGCTTATTGAATCTTATTGGGAAAAGAAATCTTACTACATTTTTTTACATCCTTAGTTTTGCACTTTTTGGAACAATACTGTCTAATTTTACGAAAGAATTTAATTGAAATTTCACACAAAAATATAACAATGCTTATTGCCAGGAAGAAAACGTAGCATTTATAAATCCCTTCCACGTCCCCCCAGCCCATCGCCCTCACAGGTGCTTCTTCCTTGATTTCTGTAAATCTGTACTGCTCCCACTTCGTGATTAAACCAGCTTCGACAATAGCTAAAATATATTTGTTAAAAATCTCTGTTATAGCAGAATTCTTTTGGAATAACATGTTTAGGTGATGCCCGTGAGCTTTATCTTTTGCCACGTGTAAATATTGTTCTCCCTTCTCGTTCATTTTGTTCCTTTCCAAATATTTGCAGACCGCACAATCCAACAAACAAAATCTACGACTGTCGTTACTCATCTTCTTCACACATCCGAATAAATCTTTATTGGAAACTAATCTAGAGTTAATAGTTCGATATACTTCTTTGTGATCCGGTAGTATAGCATCAGGCGATGCCATACCTTCAACGATGTAACCCTTTTCTGCGATATCCTCAAACGTATCTACTTCTTTCCCTCTCTTAGCAGCAGAGAAGAACGATATAATAGCTGCTTGAGTAGAGAAGTTAATGATAAAAAAACTCCAAAGAGATATGATGAAATAGATACGAAATGAACCTCTTTTGGGCGTATTTTCAAGACCTATCGATAAAACTGTTCTCACTGCGTTAACGAGATCTTTCCCAGCCTGGTCGAAGCTAATACGTTCACCTTGCTCTATGTTAAAAATAAAGAAAACAAACCAAGATCCCAAAAAACAAAATAAAAATTGTACAACTATACCTATGTTGTTAAGTAACAATTTTTGGTCGAATAGAATTGTCTCAAAATCAGCACGATGTGCTAGGTAGCAAACGCCGCTATCCTTGTAAGGAAACGTATTATCTATTTGGAAAAGAACTAAGTCATACTGATAAACTGGAAAGAGAAACAAGTCAAATTTCCTATGCGAGAATGCGTATAACATTTGAATGCTTAAATCATAATCGAAGGGTTCTTTTATTCTTCCTTCAGCGGGTGACAGATCTAATGTAAAGTTCATCAAATCTGCCATGGTGTTCCAGACCATCGCGTCCCTCTTCTGCATCGTGTATGTTCCATCGCTGTTATTTTGTATCTCCAAAAATGGTAACACTTCAGCGCCGAACGCCCTCAACGGATATCCGTGGAAATTTTTTCCTTTGTTCTCGAATAAATTGATTTTGTCTAATATTGTCGTATTATTGTAATTGACGGCAAGCGTCTCATATCCGAGACAAGTACCAAAGAAATTACGTCGTAATTTAGATTGAATAGGTATCTTTTTGCAACCTTCTTCACAAATGAATCCCGTTTCAAATCCATCAAACGGCATACCTATCTTCTTCGTCAACCTGCAGCCGTATACGTTCTTAAGTCGATAAGGTTCACTGGTGTATGGATTAAAATATGAGACCAACAACACATCTTTAGAATCATCGTACTGAATGATAATGACATTGATTGCTCTATAGTACCACAGTATGTAAAACAGTTTTGCCATCATTTCTCCGTTTTCTGAAGTGTGGTAGTATAAAATAATATGAGCGAGTGGATGCCAGTATGGCAAAGAAACCACTTTTGTCATTACATCCTCGAACTGCTCAAAGTTAATACAATCAATGATAATGAAATTAGAATGGTAGGGTACTACGCCTTCTATTTCATAATCATCTTCAATGTCTACATTCGAAATAGAAAAGGTTAGGTTGAGTTCTTTTACTTTGTTGTAAAAATTGTCGGGTAGATGTCCAAAACATAGAATATTGTTCCATCCATTTGTTTTCAAATTATCTCTGACTATATCAGCCTGTAAATAAATTGAAAAAAGTGCTTTTACGTTATTTTTAATCTTAAATTATAGTTTATAAAATAAATTAAATTTTTGAACGTATTACTTACAATAATATGTATTCTTAAGTCATTTTTATCTGGAACAATTATTAAGTTTTCTTGGCCATTGACCATAATTGCTCCCGAATATAATAGCACAAGTTTGAGGACCAAAGACATGACCATACTAAAAGCGAAACTTAATGGTGTTGCGACAAGTGTTGTTGCGACTGCTTCGTACAATGTAAATGTAATCCAGAGCTCAAGAATGATACATAAACAAATGCTATAAGCTGACGATTTCTAAAATATTCCAGTACTTTAGCTAATGTAATGTGACTCCAAACGATGTGTGGTTCAATCAAATATACCACTAATATTCTGAGAAATAATTAGGCTTCGCTACGATTAACTATATACACATATATTTTCATTCGATACCTATTTGCTTAATGTATCTTTGAATGTTTGTCTTGGATAAAGCTAGAAGTATATATATGTCTATAATGTTTTGAGGATTTAGTTAGACTTAGAAGCACTTACTTTCTGCAAAAGTACGTATGTACATTAGGTTATCAAAGAACTGCGTTACTGCAGTATGTTCTACAACAGGAAGGAATTATTGTAAACAAACAAATGTCACTTACTATACATGGCGGCCATTACACCTTTTATACTTTTATCGGGAAAAAGTGGAGCGGAGAGGTAATATAGGAAAGATTTGGTTTTCGAAAATATTTTGAAATTTACGAATTTTAACATACTAACGAAATTTAACGTACTAAGTACTTAGGAACTACGGAAACGGTCAATTTTGTGTAATGTAGTTTCTCAGTCTTTTCTCCTTCACTTTTTCGATGTGGCCAAACTATGAAAGCAAATTACATTGTTTAAACATAATAGCCTACTTAATGATGATAATGATGGCAAAATTGCCCCATGTTAACTTTGTCTTACAGTTACACACAACATTTTTATTGAGGATCTGATCTCAAGTCTTACCTGTGACTAAGTGTGACATACACTTAGTATGTTTGTCAATGACCGCATCGCTTCTACGTCTATCTTACTACCTGGATTGTTCCGCCACCTAGTCTTATATTGTGATTTAAGGGAATTAAATTAACTGTATGAAGTATAAATAAAATAAAAAATTGTTTTAATTAGAAAAATATTTATTTAAATAACTTTATTTTCTAACCAACCACTAATTGTAAACCTTTTAAGTAAAAAGTATAAAACAATGAATATATTACGTTAATTAGAAAGTACATTAAGCTAAATTAATGTTAGAATATTTTCATTGCTTATCATTTCATAAAATTGATGTTTATAGATTAAATAAAATCATAATTTCTAAAAATGTAGATGTAGTTGTAGCAAAGTTCAAACTCGATAACTTAAGACGATTTTGTTTTATATTTTTATAAACTAACTAAACAAAAAGCGCATTTCGGATGCGTCAACAGCTTAATGGTTAAGGGTACGGACTGCGAAATATGCACAACATTAATAATTTAAGTCCTCTTCCCCTTTCCACACTTTCCTCATAAGGATAGGATGGGAACGGGAAGAGGATTGGACGGGAAGGGTTAACGGGGAAAAGGAAATATCCTTATTTCTGTTTATGCCCTCCTCTGTTTATTAAAGGTAGGCAACGCATCTGCAACACATTTGCTTGTTGCGGATATCTATGGGTAGCGTTCACTTAACATCAGGTGATCCGCTTGCTAGTTTGCAACCTTATTCCATAAAAAAAATAAAAAAACAACATGGTCGTGGTAAAAACTATAGCCAAAACTTATTACAGTATGGACTACGGCCGTACTGTGCCGACCCCAAATAAAAAAGTGGGAAAAAGCGGAGAGAAGAAGAAGAAATCACATTAAGAAGAACTTGCCTATACATTTTTAAGATTTATAGATAAGTAGTGCTAGTGTTGTGCTAAAAATGCATATTACTACAGAAACTTTAATTGAAGAATCAAAGATCAGCAAACAGAAAGTTTACAAAGGTTTAACTACAATCAACATGATAATCTATGAAAATAATAAATTGACATTAGCATTGACATCAAAGATCTAACGTACCTCCAGATGCCACTTTTAGTGTTAAAAGTAAAGCCACATGCCGTAAAGTAGTAGTTCGGATTACGCGAAACACTCCGACGCGGAAAAGTCACCGTATTTGTGATTGTGTGCTGTTAAATCGTATAAAGCTAGGCTCTAAGAAATAAAAGTGCAGAAACATTACATTACAAAAATAAATAATAAATTATCGGAAATATTTTTGCACAACTAAAGTAAAAAATCAAGCTTTTATTTCGAACGTTGAATTTGTATGAAACACGGTATCTGGAGGTATATAAATCGTTGATTGACATATTTCTCTCTATTCATTGATTTTCGTGTGATGAAAATATTAAAAAATAGAAGCGATATTGTACCGCATTTCTAATATTGATATATTTTATTTATTTCAGGTACATCTAAGGCAACCACTTACAAAGCGCAAGCAGCTGTTCTATTTGTATGAATGAAAAATCTTAACAACAATTTGAACGTGTGTAAACATTTCAACAGAATATATATACATATATTTTTTAAATCAATATAAATATCATTTTGAATTCTCTATGTCAATATATTTTTGTAAATGGTCCCAGGCCTTGTCGATCTGGGATTGTGTGTACTCGTAGCTCCAGTACGGACTGAAGACAACGTTCGCTGCCGCCACTTGCTCTGTATTCGATACCTGAGCTTCCACACGTTGCCTTGCCTCCTCTTCAGACATATTGTTGCGTTCCTGGAGTCTTTTAATAGCCTGTTTGAACATTTTTAAATTATTTATTTTCCAAAGAGGTTAGCTAGTGCAATAACTCGCTTATAGACATATTGTTCAGTGCCTGAAGTCTTAGTGGTATTTAATGACTAAAAAGTACAAGTTCTGCTTCGTTTAGGATCAGATGCGCGTGTGTGAGTAATGCTCAGGATTTTTTTTAGATGCGGAATAACAAGCTAAGACTAAAACTTTCATTAAATGGGTAACTCTTTGAAGTGAATGTATAACCCTAAATAAATTCATGCCGTTAAGACCTAGACAATGAAAAATCACTCTGTCCATTAATGAAAACCGCATTAAAATCGGTTGCATAGTTTGAAAGATCTAAGGGAACAGAGAGCGGAAGCGACTTTGTTTTATACTTTTACTATGTAAAGTTGTGGATTTACGCTAACCTCATTAGGTGGTATAATAACGGACCACAGCTGGTGGCAGTACGTGTACCACTTGGCCTTCACCATCACGGCGGCTTCCATCACCACG
This sequence comes from Papilio glaucus, assembly GCA_000931545.1. NCBI lineage: Eukaryota > Metazoa > Arthropoda > Insecta > Lepidoptera > Papilionidae > Papilio > Papilio glaucus. The sequence continues at coordinate 5,276 of JWHW01048417.1, read as the reverse complement.
ACCTTGTAGCCCTCTTGTCCTAACGCCTTGATTCGCCGTTGGGTTTCTTCTATTACAGCGGGCCATACTATTTGATTCAATTTTTCTAGTTCATTCTGAAATATATAATTGTATTAAACTCACTCTTTTAAAATTGCAACTCCCTTTTGGTTCTTTACTATGCTGTGACAAATGAACAGCACCCGAAGTTGCCATCGTCATTATTAATTTTGCTAGACGAGCTTCTGTCAAAAGATAATTTTTTGGCGCGTGCTGCGACAGGCAGACAATATTTCTTATTTTTAATTTTTATGGCAGAAGCTTCGATTAAAAATTCAATAGATTAAAGTTAACTTAAAAAACGACCAGTGAAATAAAAGAATAAACAAAAATGTGGTTTTATTTCAGACTAGAATAGTCCAGCCTCAGCTAACGTGCGGACGGGCTAAGAATGCTTCAATTATAAAGAACTGCGAAAATAACTTCGGTAGTAGTAGTACTGTTCTTCGGTAAATATTATGTCAGTTTTTGTAAGACACTCAAAATCATTGTTAAACAACTGAGAACAAAAAAAAAGTTTACTTTTTAAGTGCTCACTGAGCACTGTATAATACGTTTCTCGCTGTTGTCTTTACCGCCCAGCAACAGGTCCTAAGTTACTTCCGTATTAATTGAAATGAAACTATAACAGACAGGAATAAGATTTGTTATTACAAAATCTTTTTGTATTTCTGTTCATATTTGTTTCATATTAATACACTGCCGCCTCGGCTCCGCACGGTTATTTAATAAAAAAAAATCTTTAATAAAGGATTCTAATGGTGAAAGAATTAGTCAAATCGGTCCATTACTTTTAGATCTTATTATATATATTCAATGCAAAAAAAAACATTCAAATCTTTGAATATTATAAATAAATAAATATGCGCTCACGCCCGTAACCCAGAGGGGTAGGCAGAGATCATGGATTTCCATTTGGCGCGATCCTGGCACACCTCTCTCGCTTCTTCTACATTCATACATCTACGCATACATGCTCGTCGATTATGGGTGCTCCTTATATCGGCCTTTTTTAGTAAGCCACTAATCTGATCGATATAAGTTCTCCTAGGGCGTCCCCTACCAACACTGCCACTCACTTTTGCTACATAAATTTGTTTCGTTATTCTCTCTTCATTCATCCTTTCAACATGCCCGAACCACCGAAGCATACCCTTCTCAATTCTAGTTACAACATCCACTTTTAAGCCACACTTTTCCCTTATAATGGTATTATAATATTAGTATAGAAGTATATATAGGAAAGCATATGGTTTATTTCAAATCGAGATGGAGGTTTTGTAAACAAACAAATGCACTTATTAATGCACATACATGGCGGCCATTACACTTATTAAACTTTTATCCAAATGTAATTTTGTGGCAGTTTTGAGATAAAGTGAAGCGAAATTGTATATGTATAGGTAATGTGAGAAAAAGTTGTTGTACACACAGATGAATATGGTCTAGCTGGTGTATAATTTTTATTTGTTAAAAAGTTCAGTAACCTTATCACTAAAGACGATCTGTCCCAATTTTCTCCTGTCGACTTCTCCATTTTCTGTGATGATATGTCCACCGAACGCTTCCGATAGAGTCCGATTGAGCGGCAGGCCGGGCTTGTACAACTCGTGCGCGATTAAATCACAATTTATAATCGCGGCACCTTTTAATCTAGAAGAACACCTTTAGTTTATCACAAAAATCATAAAAATGGATACCTTTGTAGTATATATAGATTTCAATATCTTTGGTGATCATCTAACTGTAGACGATACACTGTCCGTTAGCCATTATGCAAAAGATATCTTCTTGGTTGTTGCAATGTCAAGATCTATTGCGTGTTTAATTGAAGAATCTACATAATCCAGTTATCCCTGTTTATGTATACAGGAATAGGAGCAAGAAAAATAAATTTTATGATACGAACAAATCGTTACCCACTGCCATCTCTATCGACCCCAAGAGGGCCAAAAGACGCGAGATCTTATTTTGATTTTTTAACAGTTACAAAGCAAAAGTATTTTACTTACTTTAATTGTTCGGCAATACTGCTCTTTCCACTTGCAATGCCGCCTGCTAAGCCTACTACGTACGGCCGCGGTGGTATGTGGGGATTTGGCTGCAAGCAAAATAACTTACATTATAAGTCAATTGTCTCGTTAGACTCAAAATTATTTAACAATCACCATGATATGGACCCACTTTATAAAGCTCTTATACTTCACGAATTATTTTCATACACATATTTCATATTATTCATATTACATTTTATATATTACATATTATATATTAGACATTCATATTACATATTATATATTAGAGAGTTCTTCATCTGTCAATAAATGTACCCTGCTGAAGTAAGCGTCCGCCATGAATCAAAGATCAGTTTTCATCCGGTGGTCTTTAGCAATTTTGACCAGATCGTCGGTCGATCGCTCAACTGATCGGTGGACTGGTTTGTCGACTGGTCGGTAAAATGGTCAGTCGACTGATTTGTATCGACTGGTATGATTTTGTAAATAATCTCTCACCTCAGGCTCCTTTAACACTGTTCCTAGTAACCTCATCCTCTGATTGCTGGAGCTGACTTTGCTTTCTTCCGCTGAATGTCTGCTAGCCAGATCCTTCGCCAGTCCTATCACGTATGTATCGAGCGGCTGCAGTCGGTTCTCCTTGCGTTTTTCGTTGATTTTGATTGCACCTCGTTTTGTTTCTTCACTTGTAACTATTAACTGGAAATATATAATTTTTAGAATAATTATTATTTTATTACTTTAAACTTACAAACAATTGTTGGTAGGTAGGTCACTCATTGTATGTCTTACCTCATACCTCGGATCAGATTTTGTTGGTCCATACAAGTCTTGAATTGGTTCAACTTTATACTCAAGGTCTGGATTTATGTCTGTTAGAAAATCAAGCACTCCCTTTATTCTTTTTTCCACTGGCTCAATTAACTCCCAAAGAACTTTTGCTGAAAAAGAAGTGGAACTGTTGATGCACAACAAATGAACACTGAATGTATTAACTTCCTAATTTAAATACTGAAAAGAATAACATCAAATGTATCAATAACACTGTAAAGAAATTCCTTAAATCTATGTGTAATATTTAAACATGTTGGTTTCAATTTTGTGATCATATAATCACAAAATTAACACTAACAGCAACTTACAAAAGAAACAATAATAAAAATCTGGATTCATCATAATATTGCAGGCATATAAATATAAATGAAAAAAAAAAAACAGTTTGAATGTATTATCTGAAGGAGAGAAGCCAATGCCATAAGGAAAATAGACCATAAAAAATGGTGCGTAAGAGTCTGAATGAATGGCTAATAAAAACAGAATTTTTGAACAGTTGACTAATAATCAATCTCAGGTTGAATAATTCCATATTGGTCGCATAGCTGCAGAGCTATATACTAATGTTCAATGACAAACATGGCCAACAAAATTTCTTACATTTAATCATATTTACATCAGTTACCCCAACTGTCACATGTTTGGTTGCACGCAGAGCCGCCTGCGACAAGAGAATCTTATGTCCATTGTGTAGTCTATCAAATGTACCACCAACCGCTACATATTCATATGTCTTCACATTTTCTTCTACTGACAATTCATCTGCTGTTTGGCTATCTGTGTGTAAAATTTAAGTGATGGTGGTGAATTACTTTCTACTTCTACATTCATAGATAAAATTTCTATAAATTTATAAAAAAATGATTAAGTATGATGACTTTTATATATACATTGATTATAAACAGAAAGTGCCACAGATTGTGACAAACTTCTTACTTTTCCTAAAGATTGATAAGATTATAAAAGTTGTAACTTTCAAAATCTATGCATGAGAATGTTGTTGTAAACAATAGGTTATGACAACTCTTTGTATTTTACAATAATAATTTACTTACCAAATTCTTTGACTTTACATCTAGCTTCTAAATTATTTACAGAATGCTTGAGCTCTTCAATTTGTTTGGCCAGTTCACTTTCATATAGTATAAGATCTATTATATGATTTGTTTGTATCCTCTCCCCTGATTCTATTGGCTTCAACATCAGTCTTACGTCTGTATCTTGTGACGACGCCTGTGTTTAAAACTAATAATTTTTTAACAGTATTTATAGCACTGGTTAAATTATAGAAAATGTATTCTCCTTTATACTATAGATAAAATTGTTTGGTAAAAAAATCTTCAGAAACTGATATTTTGTAATATTGAATTATTCTATTGAATCTGCTCTTATTCTTTCAAAATTTTCTTGTAATAATTACTTTCGCTACAAAAGGCTATTAAATCTTCGAGTTATATTCTATTGTTCTATTTTCATATTTAACACTAGTTACTTACATTACTGTAAATATTTACAATTTGTTTGCTTAATATTGGTAGTAAATTTTCTGAATCACTGTTAATTTTAATATATAAAATATTTTTCACCGACTTGATGGCTGTGGAGACTAAATTGTGCATCTTTGCTGTATTAGCAATAAAAACTAAACCATTCTTAGCCATTGTCTCCAGTTCTGAAACTTTAAATATAGTTAGTTTGAAATAGTATATTAAATAGCAAATGTATTTTTTGAAGACCTACCTGTACTTGTATTCATTAATAAAATATATGAAATAAGAACTGATATGGATACAACTACTAGTGGAAATAAAGAAACTGAGTTTAACATTGTTCAAAGTCCACAGCAGTCCACAGATACATTCATATTATAACCCTCTCAAATAAAAATGTATTCCTAAAGCTTAATATGATAAGGCATGGAATACATAATTTAGTGCACAATAACAACAAATATAACAAATTTATACTTAACTACTATCATATATTATATTTCCCATAAAAATTACGAACAAATGATAAAAATGTAAAGTAAATAGTTTATTACCTAAGTAAATAAAGTATGCATATATATCTTAAGTGTGTATAGACTATGTGAGAATAAAACCAAGTAAATTGTAAATAAAAATTCTCTTATCACTTAATCACTAACTGTCAAAAGAATTAATGACACTTCACTCACTGACACTTATCATAAACAAATTGTTATTGTTGTTTTTATTCGCTCGAGAGAGCAGGCAAGGGAACTAAGCCACACAGCCATGTCTTTTTTCATTTTGAATCTATCATATACAAGAACTTGACAAGAACACGGTGACATTTTTGGCTGCGTTCCACTGAGCGTTCACAACTCAGTTCACAACGCCTAAATTGGTCCTTTAGCCGTTCTAT
>JWHW01048386.1:112459-136535 GCA_000931545.1 Papilio glaucus | reverse complement strand
AATAAAGTAACAAATCGCGCCGCAAGACCTCGAATGTGGACATGTTTCAATATTTTAGTACTAAGTAATTAGATATTTCAAAGCCGAAGCAACGGCGCGCCGTACAGCGCTTGCGGTTAAACTAAAGTTAAATAATTTAAAAGTCTTGCTCTTGTATCACGTACAAAATACTTTTATTAATAAATGTTGAATTAAAACATAAGTCAAATTTCTGTGACGCAAACATACGAGGCAAATGAAAAAAGGTAGATGCATTGCGTACCCGGTCATGTGGTCGAAAATTTAGCATAGTCACAGACCCTATGAAACGAAGCGGGTACTGTGATTGGCTATTTAAATAAATATCGAAATAGCTTTTTTTTCTACGGAACCCGAGACCGATATTAAAGAAGGTCATTTATTCGTCGCGCTGCCCATAAGATGATGACCCGTATTTGGGCAGCACGCGTTATTCCTTTCAATAGGAATCAACACCTACCTTGACGATAAATTCCATTCCTTATTTTACTGCAATACAAACCTATACGCCGTTTTATTTTCGCACACGGACTGAGATGGAGGATTGTGTGGTAAATTGTGAAAATACAAATAACAAGCGCTGAAATACAACAACACCCCCTCAATGTAACAGTTAGGTAAAGCGATGTTTTAATTTATTACAGGTGATTTTCATAATGACAGAAACAATTTTAACAGATGTACTAATATAAATTCATTTGATTTTTCACGTCCACATTATTATTACGAATCATCGAAGTGAGTTGTTATTTACTTAATTTTCATTATATTTACATAAGTTATTTTTATGTAATAAATATTTACATCTTTGACAGTTTTAGATATTTGAATCCAAATGTAGACTTCCCGCGAAATAGCGAAAATAATGTATCTGACCCTTTAACTTATAATTTACTCAATGATTGTCCCAATGTCCAAAATGGAGTGGACATGACAGTCACAAACAAAGCAATGTTTGAGAATAACGCTCGATCGATACCTAAATCGGATAAGCTTGTTACGTGTGTACATGAAGATATAAGGTGCCAAATAACAGACCAAAATATACCTTTAAATAATGTTAATAATTCATTAAATAATAATGAAACCGTGCCGCCAGTTTGTAGTTTATTAAACACAGTTAACGACGACGGATATCTCAAGGAAAACAGGACTACTGGTTTTGCCGATGAAGTGCCCTGGGAGGACATGTTTGATACTGAATTGATTTTCGATAAAAACAACACCGAAAATGAAACCTGTAAAAAAGATAGAAAAACAACAAAGGTCTTCGAAATAGAGTTTCTTAAAAAAACAAAAGAAATTAGAAACAATAAGGTACGAAATAAAATTTCAATAAAAAGGCCCAATAATATTGAAGAAGTCATACCAAAAAAGATCAAGAAACTTCCCGAAAGCAGCAAAGCAGTTAAACCTAATTTTCGTAAACAAGAATACTCCAAAGTAAAAAAATGGTTAAATGATGTCGATCCGAGTAATCCCGTTGATGATGCAAACATTCCAAATGATACTACTTTAGCAAATAAAAATGGCGCAGGAAAGAACAAAAGAAATAGCTTTGAAATAATTGAAAACTTCACAGGAAAATATAAGTCCAAAAGGACAGTGCAAGCACAATTAACCAACAACAATGGTATTATGAAATATTGTAAACCTAAAAATATAAGTGAAAAAAGTAACCTCGAAAATCTAGATTATATAACAGAAGAAACAAGTGCTAAATCTAAATTTATTCCACCAATTAAATCACAAATTCCTGTTAAAGAAATAACTTACAATATAGCAATAATCGAAAATGAAACCCCTAATAAATGTTTGGATTTGTTCGAATGTACTGGCGCAGAAGCAGTTATGACCCTTATTTATAGGTAATTTATAATTATTACTAAAAATATGAGTATGCTTCAATTTTTAAGCGATATAAGTTAACTAAGTATTTTTATTGGACAGAAATGGCTTTTGTCAATTAAATAGCCACCATACTGAAGATGTGGGGTTGCCAGAAGGTATAATGATTCTTTTTAAAGATACATTTTATTATATACCAAATGCTGTATTCAATTACAGGTACGTTTTTTTTAAATAGTTTTACTTTTCATTTTACTTTTACTAACGGTCGTAGTTTTTTTCAGGGAAACGTTACAACAGTTTCTGAATAATAATTCTTGGGTCTGTTACGAAGGTAAAAATATCCTTGCGCATTTGTTCAACCCATTTGGGTTCTCAAATGACAAAGGTAATTCGAAATATCTTGATGTTAAGGTAAGTAAGATAAGGTAAGGTAATAAAATTCAAAAAAAACCTCAAAATCAGGAACTTATTCAAATTTTTATTACAACAAATTTGCAGATTGGCGGCTGCCTTCTAGATCCAGACAATCCACCTAATAATTTTGCAGAATTACAAAACATGATAGGCTATGTGCCAGAATTTACTATTGCAACGGATTGTGCTCTCCAAAAGACGGCATGGTACCTGTCGCTACTGAAGGATTGTTGGGAGAGAGTCCAGCGGTCGCTGGTCGAGCAAGGTCTTTGGAAAGTTTTCGTCGATATTGAGATGCGAGTTCTACCAATTATTTCAGGTATTTTTAAACGTTAACTAGACTATAGTAAACAGAAATGTTTGAATGTCGAATCTGCTCAGGTTAAGAATGGAATACTTCCTACCTGTTCTTTTGGTAGTAACTTTAATTTTGAAGATGTTGATGCATCATTTACACTAAACGATACATTTGTAGAAAAAATATTACCTCAAAAACATTTAAGTGAAAATTGCGTCGTAAACATACATTAGAATTATATCATCAGATATGGAGCGACGCGGTGTGTGCGTCGACGTGGATAAACTGAAAGGCATGGAGAAGTTGTTAATGGAGAAGATGAAAGCAGTAGAGCGGGCTTGCTACCGCGCCGCGGGGAAGACGTTCCAAATAAACTCTGCGCTGCAGGTGCGCACCATACTCTACGACGAGCTCAAGTTGGACTCGAAGTGTAACGTAAAGATCAGAGAAACTATATGCAAAGGAGCAAAATCCACATCCGAGACAATGGTTACTAGTTTTATTTTAACGTATTGCAGAAGACTCTGCTGTACCTCGCACGGCGTACGCACGTACCTCGTACGACGTACGCACGTAACTCGTACAACATACGCACGTATCTCGTAGAGCCTAGCATTGATTTCCAAATACAAAATTGGTCTTCAATGTATGACTATATGCATCACTTGTTAAATTTGTCCCAGAGCCTAAGCTCGGCTCATTGGTACAATGGGGATCATTTACAAAATTAAGTGTTTGGCTCCAGAGCTATATCGCTTTTAGAAATTGCCCGAAATATATATGTTTATTTTGTCGCCTCCTTTCAGCTCCGAAGTTTAATGTACAAGCACCCGCTGCCGAAACTGATTCTAGAGTATCGGCACTTACATAAAGCGCACAGCACCTTCCTCTTGGGAATATCGCAGTGTGTGCGCGATGGAGTTGTAAAGCCAATATGGTAAAAATACGAATACATTTCTGTCTTAGATCTTTTTAATTTATTCCCATTTGATTGGTATCGTAACTGTAGCTACAGTACAGTACGTCATTTAGAATTTTATACATAGTGGTTGGTTTGGTCCTTCGAGCCGGATATTATTAAAAATAGTATATGACTTTATGGAATAAAATATCCGTCTCGTGTAGCCTAGTAATAAATTTTCATATCACATACATAGTACAATATTTAAACAAATAGATAATAAATACATGCGATGAAAATTATATTGTTTGTTTTTTATCAGGGAACAGAGTGCAGCGGCCACCGGGCGGATCGCCTCGAACACTCCCAACTTGCAGGCCGTTCCTAAAACACCTTTTAGTCTCACTTTATTTCCCGAGGACGGCAGCAGCAATGGTGACAACTATTTTTGAAATTATCTCAATTCTATTAATTTACATTCGTCTGAAGTTAGAATTAATTTTTGTGGTATAGATGAACAGGTGTTGAACCTTCGTTCGCTGTACGTGAGTCGGCGCGGGTACTGTCTGCTGGCGGCGGACTTCCGGCAGGTGGAGTGCCGCGTGCTGGCGCTGGTGGCCAGCGACAGCGGGCTGCTGCAGGCGCTGCGCAGCCCCGACCTGTTCAGAGTACTAGCCGCTACCTGGTATACCAGCTGAACCCAAACTTACATTTAACTTTTATTTTCAACCTCTTGTATGCTTGCTATGATCCAGACAAATAATTAGCAGATGTTCCGCATGGCAGGCTAGGCAAGCCGGAGGAGGAGGTGAGCGACGAAGAACGCGAGCGGACCAAGCGCGTGGTTTACGCCAGCATGTACGGCGCCGGCGCCAGCAAGCTGGCGGACGTGCTCGGCCTCGGCTACGACCACGCGCTCAACGTCGCCGCCAGCTTCAACCGTCAGTACCTCTTAACTAATGTCTAACATTCCTTAGTAATTGGATAGACCTGGACAATTTAACAAATAATAACATTAAATAAGGAAGGTTAAAAATTTGATTTAGCGCCTTTTTTACCGGCGGCAATTTTCGGTAGAGACTTTCCCGTTGATGAAGAGCTTCGGGCACGCGGTGGTGGCGCGGTGCGAGCGGGACGGCAAGCTGCGCACGCCGTGCGGCAGAACGAGACACTTTAAGGACATCGCGAGCGCGCAGGCCGCGGTCAAGGCACAGGCCGAGAGGAAAGCCATCAACTTTATTATACAAGGTCTAATTACCTAGCATTGCTTTTGCATTTTTTTTTTAAATCACTCCCATTTTGCTTTGTTTTTGTTGGCACGCCGAACCGCTCGCTTAGGCTCGGCGCAAATGGGCCACCGACCACAGCCACCGGTGATGTATAGAACATATCCAACTTTCTCTGTCACTCTCCACGTTATTCTGCCTAAAATAACCATAATTTCGCGAAAACTTGGTGAATTTTCCAGTTCAGCGGTTACTTGAAGAATCTTGTTGAGGTTACAGGCTCAGCGGCAGACCTATGCAAGATGGCGATGGTGCTGACAGAGGAGCGGCTAAGGGCCTGCGAGCCGGCGCTGGAGGCGCGTTTGCTGCTGCAGATCCACGACGAGCTGGTGTGGGAGGTGCGCGAGCAACACCTGCACAAAGCCGCAGGTAACATGAAGTCTTAACAAAATAATTGCAACTACATATATCAAAGTGACCCATATTTCTGCGCGGAGACCTTATAGTCTAGGAGTCGAGAGTGATCATATAATGTGCCCACACGGTAAGGTACTGACCTAATCTGAAAACAAACATGATTTTAGACTACAGGTACTTATCAGCTGGGAATATAACTCGCAGCGTAACCGTTGACACTAGATGTTTATTCTCCAAATACCGTACGAGTCTGCCATTTCTCTGTTAACCTTTAATGTATATGTATAAATAATATTAAGTATAGATATAGTATTTTTCGCCGAAAGAAGTCTTCTTTTAATTGGCGTTGGTAATAAATATTATAAATAGGTATCTAAGATTTAATTGTTCCGGAAAAACCTAAAAACCAATGAACCTATTTAAAAAACCTTTTACCAACAGAAAGCACTGATAGATGTGCTTTCTGTTGGTAAAAGGTGAGTAACCTAAACTACATAATATTTGTATATATTTTTTTTCTATATACCCGAGCAAAGCCGGGGCGGATTGCTAGTTATGTGATAACAAAGTATATTTTCGCCAACAGCCGTGATTAAGTCAGCGATGGAAGGTTGCGGGTACGAGTGCGGAATGCCCATGGTGTTGCCAGTGGCGCTGAGCTGCGGACACAATTGGGGAGAAATGAAAGAGTTCACGCCCGAAATATAATGATATAAAATAGAAATCCGTTCTTTTTATTGTACATACACCTATGGAAACCTCTAAACTATACCTACATTTTTATACGAAGTAAGAAATATATTATAAGAATAATTGGAGAATTTATGTAGTGCTTTGTTAGTCTGATGAGTGAGGTGCCGGAGGCTCAATTTGAGACCTTACCCTTTCCCATCCTTTCCTAATAAGGATGGGCACGGGAAGAGGATTTGATGAGGAGGGTATGAATGGGGAAAAGGAAATATCCTTTTTCCTTATCAAAGACTTGTATTGTGATGTCGATAAATCATATTTTTGTGCGCTTACAATGCAAACATTGGCTAAACCTTACGATAGAAAGAAATAAGTAAATAGGTTACCTTAATGATTTCATGCACATTATGATTATCCTTTTCACAATTTAATTTAATTATTAGGATTTATGGCAAAATAAAAACTAATGGCCGCGAAAACAAAATCAAGCGCAGGTCTCACACCGATGTCGGGACTTGTCGCTGGATGCGACCACCCCAGCGCGCACCCCTTGCTTTCACCCACTGTGCTCAATCTTAATGTGCTTTCACTAGAGGGATCGACTCGGGTGTAACCATCCAGCAATTAATACACAATTAATATAGGTAATGTTACCTTAATACAACATACATTAATTCTAACACCCAACGAAGTTTTCCAGGTTTTTAACACGCAAATACTTCAGCACTCCTTACTCTTAAGCTTACATCATAGAACTATTTGACACCGATCAATGTGAACAGTGTGTTCCCGTGCACACTCCCGACGACATACTCGGCAGTGTTGAGTCCATCTTTGTCGTGGTTCATTTTGTTCTCTGACAATACCCTGCCGCGGTCTCCGTTCTTCTTCTCCTGAGGATGGACCAGCATTGTATATCTTGACAGTTCACGTGGAAATCTAAAGTTGTAAATAATAATAATTTATTTACAATTTCATTGTTATCTAATCATATAATCTATCAACGTTTATAATGTATCAATATTAACCATCTTTATTTCTATAATAATTATAATGACAATAATTATAATTATTTACACAACACCATATTCTGCTCATTTAAATATTTTATTCTATAGTGCACTGTTTAGATTTACTTATGTTCGAATAATTTATTCTTTCATAATTATGGGGCGGTGCTAGTACCTTAGGATTTTGATGGTCAATGTTTGGAAGTTACAATAGTGACGAAATTAAGAATTTTGATTAGCGATAATTCGTAAACTGTTGGGTGATACCCAGGTGACAGTCAGTTATAACCAGTTATATCCAGTTATAGTTTGTCTCTTAAATAAAAAATTCAAACTTCTTGTTTAACCACAACGAAGTTAAACTCGGGTCAAAAGTGCCGCGAGTCGGTTCGAGAAAAGGATGGCGCGGTTGTCCTCGACACACATACATGATAATGCAAAAGCAATGCGTAACTGTAACCAACAAGCTTTGATGTTTGTTTAAAAATTGTATATAGAAACTAACCTTAAAACTTTTAAATTCCTTGCCTTGATCCGGCTTGCAAAGTCATCATCTTCTCCACCCCAACCTTCAAATTTATTGGAAAATCCATTGACTGCAATGTACTGGTCGGAGCGGATCGCCAGAGCGCCGCCAACCAGGTCCTCGTACGTCAGGACAAACCGGAACTTATCGATGCTCGCGCACATGTGGCGAGGTTCCTGCAGGCAGGCGTACAAGTTGCCATTGTCCAGAGGTAGGAGGTCTATGTCGTGTAGTATGAGGCAGGGGTACTTATCCGCGATAGCTTGCTTGGCTCCTATGTTGTAAAGGTGGCCCCTATTAAAAGGTTTGTCATCTTGTTGCTCAATAATGTAAATACTGAAATGCAAAATGAATGTTTAATATTGGGATAATATCATCGATCACTTACCACATCTGTGTTGAACACTCCAACATCTGTATTATAATAAAAAATAGTCGTCGGAAAAGTGTAAACTCTATCGCTCGTTAGCGCAACAGTTTGAATAACGAAACCGCCAAAGCAGTCAGTCAGCGCTTTATAACCCCCGCGAGTTGATAATGTGCCTAGTTTTCGAGGTCGTTATTTCGTGACATTGAACAGTACATTAAATTCACTACATTTAAGAATTATTTTCTTAACTATACTTTTTAGTAACGGCTGGCATCACGTGGATGTAAATTTGATAAGGCCTATATCAACTTGCGGGGGCTATGCTAGTGGTGTTAATGCCGTGCCTCAGCAGTAAGAGGCCCGTGGCCCGCCTGTGCATGTAGCCAAAGGTTAAACATCAAAACATCAGCATTGAGCGTCCTCCTTAACCTGTAGCCCATTCAATGGATGATGAAATCGCGAGAAACTTGCATTGGGCCACTATCTGGGGGCTGGCGCTCTACCACTTCTACAAACCACAGAGCACATGGGGTGAATCTTGTAAGAAGCGATTATGGAGACGCGCCGGACACATTTCGATCGTCCGCGGCTTCCCCGCATTCCTGTAAAGTGAAAAAGTCCGAAGCCCGACGGACTGCATCACTACTGGCAAATGTTCTAGGTTCTGTATCCTCCAGAAATAATGAAATAGAATCATACTTACGTGTAATGAATGCCCTGTTTTCTCAAAAAATTGTGCATGTATGGAATAAATATATCCAATTGGCTCTGTCTCTTTCTATATGCTACTAAAATGGCAACACTCAAGAGTGGGTTGCAGTTCTCTGGAGCGTAGCTGCCATTAGCGAGGCCATTGGCTGAGAAGTCATCATACTTTCTTGGAACGTCCCATGCGTGGATGGAACTTGTGCTTTGTAGTATCCCGTCATAATTACAATTTGGTTTTTCTTTATTTATTTCTAATTTTGTATTGGTTCGGAAAAATATGTTGCTCATCAAGTGTTCCCGAGGTATACATTCATAGTGATACCTACCATATGAAGCAAATAATTGTATGACTGCTACTAGACATAGCAAAAAGCTTATGCATGAGCTGAGTCTTAGCTGGAGTAGCCTGTTTATTGACAAACATTTAGGCATTGGTGGAAATGTGAATTACTTTAATTATAATTCTTGATACTGCCCCTTCAGTTACATTTACCTGAAATTAACTTTTATGATTAAATGAATACTTGGTGAAAGGAAATATTGCACGTAAGTAGAGAAGTTTTGTAGGGCGGGGGAGGAGACTTCTTCCTTCAGGTCTCTCAATTGAAGGAACAAGTGCGGAACCCCCACCTTTTTATTAATCCAAGTTTAGGATATTAACTGGAAAAATCTACTAACCACTAAGGAGGTTTCTTTCTTAAGAAGCTTTAGTTTGCATGGGTGCATTATCAAATCGGTCATTTATTAACAAGGGCTGGTCGAAGCTACCGATGAGAAAATAGTTTGCAAGGTGATGGAAATGCTATGTTGAGTGTCTTCTCATCCTGAATTCGTTTGGTTCGACCAAACAAGAGTAATTGTGTGAGATATTACGACGCAAGAGAGATACTGCCGGAATTCCGTAAAGAGGACGCTGGTTCTACAGAAATGGAAATTAGCGCATTATTACAGAAGAAGAAGCCGGTCAGCATTACGTAGTGTATGATCCTGAGTGGAAGGGATGCGCCCGACCAGTACTCGCGACATTTGACCCTCGGCAAAGGAATTGTCTTTGATCGCAATTATAAAACAAGACTTAAGTACAACCAATTATTCCCGTGGAAGGTTGGCGTCAGGCAGGCGGCCGGCGGTACACAGTGTAGCCGAAACCTATACAGTGTGGACTACAATCAAGCTGTGCCGGGTTCAACACACAGTCGAGCGAGGGAGTGGAAGCGTGCGAATCTAACAGACGCCTTAATGTAATAGACTTGATACTAGAAATAACAACGTAATTTAGCAATTTTTAAAAATTGAGAAATGACGGTTTCGCACTTTTTCCTTCGAGTTTCCAAAGTTCTATACTTACGGGCAATATTGTACATACTTCATACAGACGTGATTGTCTTAAAAATCTACCCGTTTTAATTATTTATTCACTTTATGCAGTGACTTAAGATAAACCCAGGTAAGTTGACAGACTTGTGTCAATGTTGTAATTTGTTTTGTTTGCCGAATATTGATGTCATAAATAAAAATAATTTATTAGAAAATATGTCAAACTGTAGTAGTACAAGTTGCAACTGTTAAAACATACTAATTATTGAAAAGTTTCTTATGTCCCAACCCGAAACGTTTTGAATTGTTAGGTTCTTCGTACATAACGCTACGAAAATTTCCGATACCCGACGATTTAGTCTCTACTGGGGTCCATACATGTTAGGATACTGCATAACGGTTTTAATCTTATATACTTAACTGACAGGCAAACGGCAAACCCCATCGTGGCGAATGAATAAATGGCGAGAGCAATACTCGGAGTATATCTGCGGGATCGTATCTGTAATGAAGTGGCAATGGAACACGCTACTCCGCGGAACAGATGGCCGATAGGTCCTGGTATGGTGGCCAGCGTAGGTCTCCCATAAGATGGACCGACGATATGTTCATAGTTACGGGAGTCCACTGGATGAGAGTGGCTGGCGACCGATCTTTCTGGCGACGAATGGGGATGCCTACGTTCAATAATGGATGACTGTCGGTTGAACAGAAGGAAGAAGGTATTTCGAAATAAAAATCATGTATCTTCTGAACTAACGAAGTATTTTACTCTTTCCGCCTCTAAGCGCATCACTTATCACGGCTCGTCTCAGCTCAGAATCGAAGAAATTGTTCGTTACATTGCAAGACAGAAGTTTGGACGCTTCTAGAAATAACGTATTTCGAAATACGTATGTATGTCTTAACATGCAAGTTAATTTTGTCACCTCCTTTCAGCTCCGAAGTTTAATCCCGCTAATAAAGCACCCGCTGCCTAAACTAATTCTAGATACCGGCACTTACAGATGTGCCTTCCTCTTGGGAATAGTGCAGTTCATACCAGACGCCTTAGCCTTAGCCTCCTGTGACCATGAGCGCTGTAAAGTACTCGAAACTCGAAAAAACGAAATCGTAAAATAAGCGCGATAAAATTCGTAAAATTAGTTTGTTTATGGACGAAGGTGGCAAACAAGCAAGCGGTCCACCTAATGTTAAGAGACCGCTAAATAGACATCCGCAACAAGCTAATGAGTTGCAGAGATATATCCCTTTTCCTGTCCATACCCTCGCCTGTCAAATTCCTTCCCATTCTATCCTTATTACAAAAGGATAGAAGGGGGAGGACTAGATTTGGGCATCCGGCACCTCACTTATTAACGAAACGCAGAGTACTACTTCATGCCTGTTTTCTGTGAGGTCGTGGTATTTCACCGCTCGAGCCGGCCCATTCGTGCAACAGATGTCGTTGTTGCGGACTGAAACACTGTTTATACTTTTATTCCAATGTATTCGAGTTAATTTAGGAAATTATGAAATAAATAAACAACACAGTAAGGCATTTATTTCAGAACTTAAGTGCTGTGTACATAACATTCAAGTTATTTTATCTTCCATATTATTCGCAAATTAAAAATTCAATAATATCACATACTAGAGTAAGAGATGTCAACTCTATGTTTGATATTATTATTCAATATTATGGATCATATGGCTTCATGAAATAATCTTAACATTATTAGGTTTATAAGCCACTTTATCCTATTACTAGTTCCAGGTAGTGTAGTAAATTACCTTAAACTAGTATTAAAAACGAATAAAATCTACGTTATGTTAAAATCCTACAATAGTAACAACTCCTATAAGTATCCTTTAACTCATTTCTAATTTAAATTTTCAAAATCAATCTAATTCAAATCACACATAGTAATTCATAGTTCCGATGCAGACACGTTGCCGGTGGCTGCGGACCTCATCGGCGAGGTCTATGTCCGGATTATTTAAACAATGTAATATGCTTTATACTTGTTTCATACCAAGATATGATTGTTGTAAACAAATGTCAAATATCATACATGGCGGCCATTACACTTTTTCTATCTCGGAAATGTGGAAGTCTTGAAATAAAGTATAGTGATATGTCTATAATACGGATAGCTAATGTTATAAAGTAATATGAGAAAAAAAAAACGAAAATATTTTGAAATTTATGAATTTTAATGTAAAAAACTTTGTCTTATGTTTTTTATGGAATCATAATATGTAGCATTCTGTATCAAAAAAATATTAATAATTTTAAAAATATATTAAAAAATCGTACACATATTTGACATCAAATTTGATATTATAAATTTATATTATTATTAAAGATTCAATTTACATGAAAAACCATAATACTTCAGGATTTACAAATATTTTTTTATAGTATAATCCCTGTAAATCATAACCTAAAATGTACAATGATGTTGTTACTCGCTATTGTTTGTTTTTAAAAAGCAGAACATATTTTCTTATAAAGTTTATTATAAATATTGTAATACCACTTCTTAACGAGCAAATACTTCAGAACTATTTTCTTCAAAAGCATCTAAAGCCATATCATAGAACTATTTCAATCTCTTTCAAGATTAAATCATTCCTAATATCATGATTTGACACCGATCAATGTGAACAGTGTGTTCCCGTGCACACTCCTGACGGCATACTCGGCAGTGTTGAGTCCATCTTTGCTGTATTTTAAATTGTTCTCTGACAATATCCTACTGCGGTCTCCGTTCTTCTTCTCCTGAGGATGGACCAGCATTGTATATCTTGACAGTTCACGTGGATATCTAAAATTGTACTAGGTATATAATACAGGTATATAAGCAATGCAATAACCAAGAGATTAATATTAGCATCCAATTACATTCATCTGGTGAGTAAATCACTTGAACATAAAAATTACTCATCTATACATATAAATAAAATTGAAGTGTCTGTAATATCAAAATAAAATTTCCCATACTCAATACACATGATATATTAATTATAAAAACCACGCGTCGCCGTGTCGAAGACGCCGCCTGCTACCTAAGCATACCAACCAACATGCCCGAATCACCAAAGCATACCTTTCTCAATTCTAGTCACAACATCCACATTTTAAGCCACACTTTTTCCTTTACTATAAAATATTTACTGTTTGTTTAAAAATTATATAGGAACTGACCTTAAAACTTTTAAATTCCTTGCCTTGATCCGGCTTGCAAAGTCATCATCTTCTCCACCCCAACCTTCAAATTTATTGGAAAACCCATTGACTGCGATGTACTGGTCCGAGCGGATCGCCAGAGCGCCGCCAACCAGGTCGTCGTACGTCAGGACAAACCGGAACTTATCGATGCTTGTGCTCATGTGGCGAGGCTCCTGCAGGCAGGCATACAAGTTGCCATTGTCTAGAGGCAGGAGGTCTACGTCATGCAGGATGAGGCAAGGGAACTTATCCACAATGGCTTGCTTAGCTCCTATGTTATAAAGGAGGCCCTTATTCCAAGGTTTGTCATCTTGTTGCTCAATAACGTAAATACTGAAATGTAAAATAAACATTTGATTATAGTATAATATTATGGTTCATAATTATTATTGTTAAGCAAGAAACCATTTGCTGATGGGATATTCAAAATGACTATCATTAATTTTTTATATTATATTTACATGGTTAAAAAGTATAATTGCCTAAAATTAACTAATAACTTGCTTTCAAGAGGCATATCTATCTTTATCATTAACAAAACAATACTAAAAAAAGTGTCAGCACCTTTTTAAATTTTGTTATTGTATTCTCCAGAAATTAAAAAATAGAATCATACTTACGTGTAATGAATGCCCTGTTTTCTCAAAAAATTGTGCATGTACGGAATAAATATATCCAATTGGCTCTGTCTCTTTCTATATGTTACTAAAATGGCAACACTCAAGAGTGGGTTGCAGTTCTCTGGAGTGTAGCTGCCATTAGCAAGGCCATTGGCTGAGAAGTCATCATACTTTCTTGGAACATCCCATGTGTGGATGGAACTTGTGCTTTGTAGTATCCCATCATAATTACAATTTGGTTTTTCTTTATTTATTTCTAATTTTGTATTGGTTCGGAAAAATATGTTGCTCATCAAGTGTTCCCGAGGTATATATTCATAGTGATACCTACCATATGAAGCAAAAAATTGTATGACTGCTACTAGACATAGAAGAAAGCTTATGCATGAGCTGAGTCTTAGCTGCAGTAGCCTGTTTATTGACAAACATTTAGGCATTGGTGGAAATGTGAATTACTTTAATTATAATTCTTGACACTGCCCCTTCAGTTACATTTACCTGAAATTAACTTTCATGATTAAAATCATGTTATATGATATCACAAATGAATGGGATGAGTTCCAGTTTGCAAAAACCAAATACTTTTAAGGTTTGTATACAATTACTAATGTTATTAAAATTTATAATAGGTTCATTTAGATTGGTGGAGTAATTCTAAATAATTACGGCAGCTTTAGCTAACGAAAGACAAATAAATAATTTTCTAAATATTACATTCAATTATGAAAGTTTTCAGTGTTTATTTTAGATGTATCTAAAAGAGGCATGCAATTATGTGATTGTCTATTTATCACTACAGTTTTTTTATAATTAAATACACCTGTTTTTAATCATTGATACACAAATTTATATTCAGACTTCAACTTTATAGATAAGAAGATAAACTCGGCAGGCGGCAAGTACCTAAGTTGTCAAACTGACTTGTGTCGATGTTGCAATATGCAAAGTCAAATATTAATGTTACGATTACAATTTACAAGTTATTAGGGCTACGTTCCACTGTGCGTTCACGTCACTCACGACCACGGTTTTCCCCGTTCCACTCGTTTCCGAGCTTTATAATTTTAAACTGGAGTTGAATGGAATATGGAGCGTTTTGAGTGTTGATGTAAATGTCACCGACCGATTGTAAGGGCAGGCACTTTATAATTGGGCTAGGCAAATTCTAAACGGTCGGCACATTGTCAGTTTAACGAATTATTGAGAATATGCCGTTTCTTTTTTAGGCACTTTACAAAGAGGCGGCGTAATTCAGGCTCATATTTATCCAATAGACATGAATGTCTGTTTACAAAACGAACTTTGAGCGCTGATTGGTCGAAACTTGAGACCCGCTTTTTTGATTCGTTGCCAGTCATCCTTTAGTCAGTCGCTGAAGGTAAACAAATAAATGTGATTTTATTTTCAATTATTATCGTAGCATTAGTAACTATTATAAATATTATTTTCAGTGAAAAATAACCAAAAAAATTTTCACCTTTATCGACTGGATATAGACGTCACAAACAATATTACACAGGTTTCTTGAACATTAAAAATTATTTGAGCAAAAACATATCGTAGAATTTACTGTCTTCAATTCTCACACAGGTTTAATTTTTGTACAGTATGTAAATGTTATTTATAATTTTAGTACTATTTGTACGAAAATAATTGAAAATGAATTCACAAGAACATTTTGTTCGTTTACGATTAGCAACATCTTGCCAGTAAAAGAAAAAGTTGCGCAGAATATGAGTTTCGACCAATCAGCGCGGACGTTTCGTTTTGTCGAACGACATTTTATCGTATTCACAATATGCGTACTGTACTTCGCCCCATTAGAATGTGACTGGAAATGAAACGGCATATTGTCAATGATTCGTTCAACTGAGAATGTGCCGACCGTTTACAATTTGCCTAGCCCAATTATAAAGTGTCTGCTCTGACAATCGCTGTGGTCGCAGCGAAAACGTCACTAATGACATCATCATTTCGTAATATCTCGGTCTTTGTGAGCGTTGTCGGTGACCAATGTCGACCGTTTTTTTTTAAGTAACACTACTTTATGTAGCATTATTATGGCGCAAAAAATACCAAATATCCTTATAACAGTTATAAGATGGAGTACTTATTATTAAACTTAAATTAATTAAGTACTCCACCTTATCGCTAAAAAACAAACGTTAGAGTGTAAACAAAAGCGATGAGGTATTTTTATGGGCGTTATATTTTTAGGGGATTTTTATTTTTTCAAACACAGTCGAGATGGTGGGTAGTCAATATATAAGATATACATATATTATATAGGTATAGGTTCAACATTGTTGCTGCGAAGAGTATGTGGAGACAGTATTATTTGGCGCCTTCTTCCGTACCTTCCGCGACCGTTAAGTACACGACGGGGCCTTACGCCAGATAACGTTGGTTGGTTTAACCCCCAACAGTAACATCGGTAAATGCTCCATCGCCCACGCCTTCCAGGAATTCGCGCCTTCACTAGATGCTGATGAGATGGTGCTACGGTCTATCGATGGAGCAACTGGTTGTAACAGTACTAGTGACCACTAATAATCAGACAAAGCGCTTGCTATCTTCCCCAATAAAAAACATCACATTCATTGGTATGCAAATGTTACAGCTTATAGTTGTTTTGAGTTGCAGTTGTGTTGCCTACTTTTAATGGACAGAGGAGATAACAAAAAAAGTAACTTTTTATCTATCCCCTGTCCCATCAAATCTTTTTTCCCTTCCTATCCATTCAAAAACTAGGATTAGACACACGGCACCTCACTTATCAGACTAAGTGCAGAATACTTCTTCATGCCTGTCTTCTTTGAGGTTGTGGTATTTCAACAGTAGAACCGGCCCATTCGTGCAATCAGTGTTGTTGTGGGCTCTACCACTGTTCAAATATTAGACTTAGAATATATTATCAATTTGCTCTTATTTTTTGTTTTTAAATATATGATGTATATTCATCATAAATGCATGTTAATATATCAATGTAACCATTAAACATATTGCTACTTCGTAGGGAACTTACTTACATACTTACATATTGTGTAAATTGACTGGCACAAAGTCTAGATAATTTCAGAATCAAATAAGGTCATACTAGCCAGTTACTATTGTATACTAGCATCATTAACATGTAGTTATTTGTACAATACTTATCACTAGTGACACACATCCTGACTTCTTTATCAAATCTAGGACAAGCTAGTCCCACACTAATGGGAAATATTCCACTGTTCTACTTTTTATACATTTTTCTAGTAATCACAAATAACCTTCTAAATGTATATTAAACAGAATAAGTATTAAAATATTATATTATATATTAAAAAAAAATCTCAAATTCTATTATTTGCTAATTGGTGTGATAACTAGATCAGACTGACGATCAATGTAGACATTGAAAGACCATGTTCACAATGTCTAAACCTTATCCTATCCTTCTTTCTGAAAAAAAAAACTGAGATGAATGCTACTGGTTTAGTTGAATGTTTTCGGTAGTTTTCAGTAAGATAACAACATAAGACTGCTATCTGTAAATATCTCAGATAGGCTACGTCAGATAATTTCAATTAATCTGTGTCTGTTACTGGAAACGATTATGAGAAAAAATATTATTTTTATTATTATTTAAGATAACATAATATACAAAGAATAAGTAAGTTTAACAGTTATAATTTGTGCTGGGAAGTCCTCAAATAATTATTTCTGTGATGAATCAACATAGTATACCTGAACTGAACCATATTGATGTAGTTGTGATATATTGTGTTGTAAGACAAGATAAAAACACGATCAAATGGGGTGCAATATTGTGATAATCTTAATAGAACAACCAGCGTCAGACATTAGAGCAATTGATATTTCACAATTAAACAATAAGCTATTGCGTTTAATAATTGTGGCATTGACCACTGTTCTAATTACAAATACACTTTGCAACTTTATATTCAACGCATTTGTTTATGTGCATTCATATCACCCGCCATTGTGGCGAACATTTGTCAATGTCACTTTGAAGTCGTGACTGAACGTAAATAAACCGCGGTCTTTTAGTTAAAAGTATATAAAATCGTTTTAAGTTTAGGTAATAACATATCGGTTTAAATTGACTTTATGAGAACGCAATGTCGGAGGTTTCGCAAACAAGTTTGTGCCAGGAACTAACCTGCAGGCCTTTAGATACGTATGAAGAGATCCTGGCATTTTTACAAGATCCTCCTACTTGGAGAACTCTATGTACAGAGATAAAGCCACATAGCCAGCAAGCTATTAGAAACGTAGATATCAATAAAGATTTCGGAAAAACATATTTGGAAACCCCGCAAACTTTCTGTCATTATATGACGGATACGGAAGCCATAATTGCCCGTCAAAATATAAAAAAGTTACCAAAAACTTTGGTATGTCACGATATGGCCAATGGATATCACGACGATAGGTGAGTCTTAATTATAGTTTTATACGTAATTTAAAAATAATATTTTTTAAATATTGACATTTTAGAATATGTAACTGTGCTCATTAATTCATTCACATTTTCACATTTAATATCAGTCTGCTTTCAGTTTTTCGATTCCGCCTTTTTTATGCAAAAACGTATTTTATTTAAAAATATACTAATTGTAATTCATTCTGAAATAAAAAATCCCAAAGATACTCTTTGTTACAAATAAACGAAAAGAAGATGTAAAAAAATTAAATTACGAATTACTATTTACGTTTTACATTTAATTTGAGACTTTACACAGAAGAGCCTTTACTTTACTTTGTGTTTTAGTATGTTTCATTATGAAGCGGTTCTTAATGTGATAATATTGATTTTTTCACACATTTCATTATTTTTTGAGATTCCTGCTATATACTGATGACTGCTTAATTTGTACTCTCTGCTCACATCATTCATCCTTTAGTGATTTTAGAGTTGCCCTATGGTAATCCTTCCCTTTCTTAATCCTCTATCCTATACAGATAAAATTAAACGGAACTTTAAAAAATTGTATATAATCAAATTTCTGTACACATTATTTTTTTTTACATTTGGATACAATGAGCTAGGATAAAAAAATCTTACTTCTGCGGTTTACACAAACATAACTTCAAATTATAACCGAAATGAACATAAACGACAAATTCGCAAGTTTGTGTCTTTTTGGTGCTAACTTTGAACTAGCGAACAAGTTCTAACCAACAATCGACCACTTCTGAAATGACTGTCATCGAAAAACAACGATCTAAGAATATTTAGTGATTAATTTATAGAATTTTGTATAACAGTGGAAGATCCTTTCGAACAACAACATCTGTTTTACTTATGGACCGGCTCGGCTGGTGAAATACCACGACCTCACAGAAGGCGGGCCTGAAATAGAAGTATTAGTATTAATCATATCTATTAATTCTACTCATCTTCGCCTTCCCATCCATTTCTAATAAGTAAGGAATCGATTATTTAACCGGGGATGGAATAATTAGGTAAATAAAACATCGTCTTTTCTGTTTGTTCCACCTCTGTCCATTAAAGTTAGACAACGGATCTGCAACTAATTAGTCTGTCGCAGATGCCTTTGGGTGGCGGTGGCTTGGCTGTTTGGTGACTAGGGTGGACCACGTGCTCGTTTGCCATGCCATTATTTTTATAATAAAAAAAAATTACTCACATAGAATTTAAAAAAGTAAACTTTATTTAATAAGATTTAACGTTATCTATCTGCATCGACATTGAACTTAAAAATATTATCTGTTCTGCTATGAAATATTACTAATATTTTTTTACCTTTCGTATTTTTTTTTGTAGTTGTATTGTATCTTATATAATATAAATAAATAAATAAAAATGCGCTCACGCCCGTAACCCAGAGGGGTAGGCAGAAATCATGGATTTCCATTTGGCGCGATTCTGGTACACCTCTCTTCTTTTATATTCACGCATATGTACATACATGCTCGAGCTAGAAGGCTTCGCGAGACAGAGCGAGTGTATACTGTGCACTCTCGATCTCCTTTCTCAATTCGTGTCACAACGTCCACTTTTAAGCCACATTTTTCGTCATGTCTAACATTCGTATAGGATCGAAGGATCGAATTTCAACTTACTCTACTAGCACGCATTTCCTGCCAAACCCAGCTCTCACTTCCATACATTAAACTGGGTACTAGTACAGCATTGTGTATTGCCAGACGAGCCTTCATAGACACATTCTGACTCCTCACTACTGTACCTATAGCTCCATTCATTTTATTTCCTGCATTCACTTAATATATTTCTTATTAATTAGTGTCGTCGATGGTACAAGTGACCATGAAGCATATACGTTTTACAATTGGGGTGGGATTGACATCTTCTGCTACTTCAGCCATCACTTGGTGACCATACCACCTCTCGGATGGATCAACGTTGGTCACGCGCACGGCGTTAAAGTTATCGGTATGTTTATTTTCATCTACAATCTAATTTTAAGTCGCGAAGACTTAATCTAATGTCCACTGAGGCGCACCAAATCTGTTTCTGATCGTACCACTATAAAGTTTTTTTTTATGGAGAAGGTGGCAAACGAGCAAGCGGTTCACCTTATGTTAAGTGAGCGCTACCCATAGACATCCGCAACAAGCAAATGAGATGCAGTTGCGTACCCTTATTGGTTAGAAGGAGGGATAGATAAGAAAAAGGTTAGTTCCTTTTTCTATTCATCCTCTTCCCGTTCAGTCTTCTTCCCCTTCCTATCCTATCCTTATTAGAAAAGCATAGGAAGCGGAAGAGGACCAAAACAGTGCTGTAGCACATTACTCATCAAACGAAATCCAGAAGCTCACCTCACGTCTGTCTTCTGTCGTGGTATTTCATTCAACAGATGTTGTTGTTGCGGACATTCTTTCACTGATAAATTAATTATATAGTAAATGCACTTCATATTGTAAAACATTACCCTACAGGAACTGTCATAACAGAATGGAAAGAAGGCGCGGCGTTTTGGGAAAAGATTTTGTCTTCGGAAGACAAAATGCAAGAATTTGCCAATGCCCTGGTCTTCATCGCGAAAACCCTCACATTTGATGGATGGCTTCTGAACGTTGAAAATAAGGTTTGATGTAATTATTTATTTGTATTCTACATTATTTTTATAGGCAAGGAAGCCGGTAGTTAGGACGCGTCATTCGAATGTAGGCAAGGCAAGGAATCTTAGTAACTTACTAAAACAGGTTGCACACTATCTTTTTAAACATAATTAACACTGTTTTTTACAGTCTTTCATTACGAAACACTGTTTATGGTTTAACTTTTAACTCTAAACATCTAGCTTAGCCACCAGGCTAGTATGACGCCAAAAATACACCAGTCATGATGCCAAATATCGAGGCGGCGTCGTAGCCGGCACCTCAACTGGCAGTACTGTACTGTCTCAATTAGCTTAGCCTTTTGTGTCGTCAGGTGTCTCGGCCTAAGGAGCTGGTGGAGTTCGTACGGCTGCTGCACTCTGCTCTGCATCGGGCGCTGCCGCAGCCGCTGCTGCTGTGGTACGACAGCGTCACCGTCTCCGGACACCTTAATTGGCAGAATTGTCTCAATGAAAAGAATAGGTTTGTTTTCTTTAGTTGCTTAGGGGATACCCCTGCAAGAGTTTTGAGTCCTTTGGTTATAATGACATGTAATTAGCCACCCAAATACAGTACTGGTACTTATTGATGATGATGACTTTGTCTAAACTGGTCAAAAGTATCGGAATATGTACTGTTACACAATCTGCCAGAGAGCTGGAAAACATGATGTACTAAGCTGTATCACCAGCTGAGGTTCAGGTTATAGTTATAATAAATGAGCTAATGGGAGGTGCAGGGCATTCTTCGACGCGTGCGATGGCATCTTCACGAACTACTCGTGGTCGGAGCACGAGGTGCGTTCGAGCGCGGTAGCGGCCGGCGAACGGCTGACCGACGTGTACGTCGGCATCGACGTGTGGGGACGCAACTTCTACGGTGGCGGACAGTTCAATACGCAGCAGGTACGCGGTCAATACGCGGTACCACATAAAAACGTTTTTTGTCTTGACTATTCTGTCCTTTGTCCAAAATAAAGGCAGACTACGCATCTAAAACTCATTTGCTTGTGTGAAATGCCTAAGGGCAACGATCACTTAATATTAGTAAGGAGAGGGTGAGAAGATGGTAAGGATTTGACGGGGAGGGGATGGATTGGAAAAGGGGGAAGGAAAAATACTCTTTCCACTGTTCATTAAAGGGTTACGCGTTAGTAAGTCATTGCCTTGTTGCAGATGCCTGTGGGTAGCGATCACTTATGTGGTGAACTGCTTGCTCCTTTGCCACTTTCTTCCATAAAAAAGAATGTAGGAAGAAGTCTAGATTATTTTCCAGTTGTCATAAGTTTCTTGCGTATATTATTATACGTATTAATATCTCAAAGTGTTAAGTATCTTCCCATGTCACAGCTAACGCTCATTTGCGACTAACGCGTTTCTTGAAAGCTAGCTCAACCTTTCCCGGGCGTTAGAATGTTTAAATTAATTTTAATCTTTCTGTTCATTTTCGACTGGATCCCTTTTTTATTTCGCTTTATAGAATAATATACAATAATAATATAAGAGTCAAGAGAGGCACATACAAAATTTTATTATAATTACGTTTCCAAAATTGTATTATGTTGAGGTTTAATTTGACCCACAGGCGGTGCAAGTGGCGCACAGCTACGGCTGCTCGCTGGCGGTGTTCGCGCCGGCCTGGACGCACGAGGCGCGCTCGGACGCCTCCTGTGACGTTGACATGTTTACGCACAAGGTCGACATGTACGATCAGTTCCTCCTGAGAGAGCGGGCGCTGTGGGGCAGCCTCTGGCCCTACCTCAACACCAAGCTGCCCTGCGAGCTGCCCTTCGCCACATCCTTCTGCAGGGGACAAGGGAGCAAGCGCCGGTTTTATGGAGAGGTAAGTATGTTTCGTTGAAAAGGGTACAGTTTTATACAAATGGCATAGTGAGCTCGTAACTTACAGAACGCTCGTGTGACCTTTGACTTCGAATGAACCTTTGACGGGTCAAATAGTGGGTCCTAACTGATACCACGAAAACGATAGACTTAATTTACAAAGAAGTTTTAATCGATAATCCATTTGATTCTACTTTTGCTCAACGTTATGTTATTTTTTTATCTCAATTGTTATTTATATTAATTAATTCGTATAATAAAACTCAATAATTAATATTAAAGAGGATTCGAGTAACGATTTCTATCCGACGACAGTTCCTAATTAAACAATAATATTGAGTGTTTTCGTTATTTCATTTTATTTTTATATGAATATTTCACCTTTAATTACTTATTTTTTAACATTATATACAATAAGTAATATTTATATGTAAATAAATATTTAACAACTCTTGAAATTTGTATGGGAAGATCTAAATAATAATTTTGATTATAATCGATGAGCTCAGAAATAACGGAGATTTATAAACACGCACATGTCGCGTCTCTATTCATCTATACATATAACCTTGATTAGATATTGTTACTGATCGCTGTCTGTACATGGAAGATATTTGAGAAAAACTATTATTGGGGGCCTTCATAAACGCAATAAAACCCAATACAATGATTATTAGAATTTTTGTCTGTTTGTCTGTGCGTTTGTTACCGCTAATCTCAAAAACGGCTCAATCGATTTGGGTGCGGTTTGACTAATGTATTGTGGTAAGCGCCACTTAACATTTAGTGTTTCTTTTATCTCAATCGGTTTATAAATAAAATAGTTATATCAAATTTAAAAAACATGTCAAACATTTGCCGTAAAAACTGTAGCCAGAACCTACATATGTAGTATGGATACTATGGTCTCAGTTTAAACAATCATATGTGATTGTTAAACTGTGCTACGGCCATACTGTGTCGACATGGACCACACATACGCGGGAAAAGGGCAGACAGATGATCATGAGGTAACGGTAGTATTAAGTAGGTAATATAATTTCGTTTAGGTAAAATTGCAGGGCGGGTGAAACCGCGGGGCACAGCTAGTTCATACTAAAATTATTACTTGTCGTCATCAGGTAATAAGTCCCGGGCCATGGTACAACTTACGCCACATGCAGTACCAGCCGAACTCGTCGCACGGGCCGCACGGCTACCTGCTGTCGGTGCTCGAGAACATCATCAACGCCTCCCGCAACGGATTCTTCAAGGACAAGGCGGAGATGACGCGCTGCAGGCGGTCCCTCGAGCTCACCAGAAGCGGGTTATCCATAAAGGAGCCCAAGAAAAGACCCGTCGATAGCACCTTGAAGTTTTCCGTAATTAACGAAAACAAACTCGAGTCTGCTGACGACGAAGACAATTCTATTCCTGTTGAAGAAAAAGGTGAGAAGACCGAAGCCGAAGAAAAACCGACCACGACTCGAATGGTTACTGACGCTTTTCGAAATTTCTTCAAGTTAGCACAATCGAAAGATGCGGACGATCAGCCCGAAGCCAGCGCTGCACCGCCCGAAACGG
>JWHW01048386.1:76267-89435 GCA_000931545.1 Papilio glaucus | reverse complement strand
GAGAGGTGTGCCAGGATCGCGCCAAATGGAAATCCATGATCTCTTCCTACCCCTCTGGGTTACGGGCTAGCCATATTTATTTATTTTTATTTACTATAGGTCACGACTAAAGGTTCGAAGCTTAAAGTTTCCGTATCAAATGATGCACCTCATATTTCAAGAGCCAACGACTTACATTGTCAATAGCAGACATAAAACTTGCTGTAGTTAGAAAAGTGAACAATAGACTTACCCCACCCCTGAGAGCTATTGAAGCGCGAACGCATGCGATAGTACAGTACGTCTTTTTCCGGTTTTTCTTTGTGACGTTCCGCCGTCGCGACGCAGTCAATCGGTGCACCGACCACTGTTGTGAGCCCCGTTGTGCCGCCCGGCGTTGCGTGAGCTGAGCGCTAGCGCTCAAACAATGAACGCGTAGGTAGTGTTCCGCATTGCTGCGACGCTTCCTGCTACGACTGCTTTGGATTCGCTTTGTCTATGACTTGTCTATTCTAGTCTATTAGTAACGCACTTGCATTTGTCGTCGGGGAAATTGAATCATTTGTTATGAACAAGCTTTTATCAGCTTGCTCTATAACCTGTGTAACGGAATCTTACAATGTTATTATGACTAAATTATAAACCTCCGATCGACTTGAAAGTTTGCAGTCATATAAACCGATGACAATACATTTTTATATTCTGTGTTAGTCCTGATCAGGACTGTAAAGGCCTTTACACACCAAACCCAGCCGCGGGACTTGTTTTGGGGTTTCATGTTACCGCCAAATGTCGTTCCGGCTTACAATGTTCTAATGCCCTATTCCACCGGCACAAACCCGCCGGCACCAACCCGCCGGGCAAGGCTGGCGGGTTGTGCCACAGCGTTATATTACAATTTAAATAATTGTAATATAACGCTGTTACAATTATCTTTTATTGTTTCAATAGCGATCTATTTTAATGCGATGAGATGTATTTAGTCGTTGTTATTGAGCCATTCATTCGTGACTAGATATGTTCGTGTCCGGCACTTCAATACTCACTTAGTGTTTAACGTTTATTTTCGTACAGTTACAAATCCTTTATCAGTTACTCTGTTACAAATCTTAATTCTATTGATTTAACAAATGAAAACATCTTATGATTGGTTATGAAAGGAAATTAACCGAGCAGGATTATAGTTACTAAGGTAAGATTCATGCGGCAGGGCTGCTTAAATTACGGTTCAATTTAAAAAAAGTTTGTATGATTTGATATTTTCCATTCCATCCCACGTCAAACCCTCTTCCTCTTCCCATCCTTTTCTAATTACAAAAGGATGAGAAGGAAAGGGGGACTTGAATTACACCTCCAGTGTCTCACTCATCAGGTGAGGCTCACCTAGAATCACACTTCGACTTGACGCCGTCGGTCTTGGTATTTCACCAGTCGAGCCGGCTCATTCGTGCAATGCAATAGATGTAGGTATGTAGGTAGTTGTTGCGCGTTCTACCAGTGATAAAAATAAATTTAGATCAAATTACTGCATTCCTAGTACTTGTCCAACTGCTTCTTAAAATACAGATTTAAAACAACTTGATTGTAAATACAAATACAAATAAACAAACGCTTATATTTGGCATTTACAATAGCTAAGCGGTGTGCAAACTCGATGCTTCGCTGTCGATACACTAATGAGAGGTAATTGCACGGCACTATGAGAGCGGAACGCGCGCGGACAAAAAGCAACGCACGCGAGCCCCGGGACGTCCGCCGTCGGCCGAGCCGCGTTATTTCCGTACAATTAATTACGATGAACAATAATTGTGATGTAGAAAAAATAACACAATTTGTTTCACGAACTGTACATCTTGATTGTCGTCAATCTATTTACAAAATGTGTACATTTTAGTTATATTACCTCGGTGGACCTTCGCAAACCATCCTACTGTAGGTAACTGTTACATTTAAGGTAACGTTCCTTACGATCCCAATAATATTATTTCCCACAGTTTTTTAAAACAAAATATTCCTATACTTAGATTGTATATCAATAAAGCAAATAAAATAATTGTTTGATCTGTTTTAAAAAGTCAGAAAGTCCTAAATATTATCTAAACGTTTAATGGTATTGAAGTTTTAGATAGGATTTTAGTAATAATACATTAATAGAGAACTACAACAATCATACACATCATTACGAATTACTAAAATTAGTCTCAAGATAAACTGTGTTACATCACTAGTCGAGGCAAGAATGTGATTTGTGACGATAGTGAGGTGCGTGCGGTGATCGATAAGGCTTTGCGGGCAGTGAAGGCGGCGGCGGCGTGGAGTGCGGCGCGGGGCGCGGCGGCCGGTCGACGACACATCCTTGGCCCACATTCCGGCGCGGGCGCGCGACAGGTGTATACTTTTGTTTACTCACTTCGCGTACTTATGCGTATTAAATGAAGACGATTAAACAGACATCACGTTTATATGTGTGTGTAGACACGCGCCACACGCACGTGTGTGTGAAGAACGAATTGCATCTTTCTACCTGTACACATTGCAACTTGGAAAGTACACTGTTGTATGTGCATCTTATTGTAATCTTTATTTTCTTGACTTCTTAATACGGTTCTTTTCCTTGGCATAGCAACGTTCTATTTTCTTCTATCTTCTGTTTTATATACTTAGAAACGAAAAACAATAGGTAGTAGATTACAAATCGTTAAGAATAACAGTGTACGAGTATAACCTATTAGGGGATAAAATAAGGAAGTAGAAAAAGTCAAAATCAGGTTTATTTGCAGCACGATGTTGCCAGTGTAGAAAGACGAGGTCAATCATTAACAACGATATTGCATGTACTCGTATGTATGTGGGTTTAGATCACATCGCCGAGCTGCATAAAGATGCGTTCGTCTATCAGTGTTATATGTAAAGCATTGTACAACTATTGTCTACATACCTCACGAATAGATCGCTTTAGGTCATGGCTTCAAATCCTACTTTTGAGCTACGAACTAGGCTTAGTTTTGTGAATACCAAATCAAGTCTCAATATCTTTCGCTCACCAAACCCAGAAGGGGTAAGCAGAGATTACGGATTTTTATTTGATGCAATCCTGGGCATCTACGACCGACGGTTATAATTTACTAATTAACCAGAACTGAAAATAAAAAGGTCAAAATTTTTTTCTTTACAAATAAAATTTTTAGGTGAATTAAAAAAAATAAGATACTGTGTTCCAATTGCAACACAGTGATTGCGAGGTATGTGAATGGAACCGTTGCCATGGCAACTGGACCGCAGTAGAATTATGGCGTGGAAAATATCTCATTTCTCCGTATTAAGGCGAGAAAAATCGCGAGAATGTAAATATGTTCTTTTATTACACGTCCGAGATTGCCAATGTAGTCCTCATCAAAAATTTAATTGGTATTTGTCAAGAAATATTATTTATTGAATATTTCATGCGTACCGGGTGACGTCGACCTATTTTGATGATCTGCACATCACTAAAAGTACTTATTTCTTATTATTTTTGTAGGTATACAAATACTGTACAATATATTTAGACGATAGTGTTTTCGTTGGTCCTTATTATATCTGCTAATGTTAAAATGATAGCAAATGTATTCATATCGCACGTAAAACTAGTGAAAAAACGTGAGAGAGAGGCAACTATAATTGCGTTGGAATACCGGGAAATGTGTGCAAACTGCAGTTAATCTGGGTTAAGCGAAACCAAGTTATCCTTTCTCTGCGCTCTGTCAATCAATGTTTTCGCAACTGGTACATTTGTCTCAGTAAACCTGGCAATACAACGAGAGCTGCGTGATGGTATGCGTGGCGCTAGTGTCGCGGATTAAATGGTAATTACGAATTACAAACAAGTGTTATACGAAAACTTTCTTGTACTAATTGCAAGGGAGATATCTGGCAATGCGTCGTGGTAAGGGTCTATTTCATAAAGTCTGAGTAAAGTGCCTAATACATATGACAATTAAATTCACTGACACATAATACTTCCCGTTAAAATAGTTAGTGTTTCACAAACGATGTAGATGTGTCCTATAATCTTTGTTTTAGTTTTCATTTCAGTCAATGAACCTTCAGTGGATTCTGATAGCAATCAATATTCATCAGTACAATCGGACGTTAACATGTTTTAATCATTTCCTATACGAATATGTAAACGACGAAGTCTTATGTAAAATATTCATTTTTATTTTTATTATATCAAACATTCTTGTATATAAATATGTATATGTTTCGGCTACGTTGGATAAAATCTTGTATTAACATACGGAATCTGTTTCTTTGATATAACGCTAGATGTCACTATTCGATTTTAAATCTTTTCCGAAAAACACGATCCTACAATGTCTGAGACAACGCAGAGCAGAGCTCGGTCTACAGCGAGTCGTTATAATTCGAGATACGTCCACAATAAATATTGAGGACGATGTTACAAGCGTACCCTGCAGAACAAAGGCGCATATGATGGATTAAATATATGTAAAACGAAACGATTTCCTAAAGAAATATACAAAATTCATCCGCCGTATAAACTGTGGGAGTGACGTAAAGGGTGACACGAATCTCGGCAAATTATAAATTATAATTCTTTGGAGCCGGAGTTCGGAGCTGACGTTATGAGAAGTCTGCTTTCTAAACGGCATACATATATGTATTTTGATTTTAGTACAGTTCGCAAGAAAAGTGACAAGTTTTAACCTAAATTTCAGGAGCTAGAATTTTTAAGCAGAACGCGCGAACAAACGCGCGTTATTAGTAGAGCAGTTCACAGTGGTAGAGCCCGCAGCAACGTCTGTTGCACGTATGGGGCTACTCGAGTGGTCATAAACCACGACCTCACAGAAGATAGACCTGAAGTACACGTACGCTTCTTCGTGTCGTCCGATGTGCCGGAGGCCCAATTTCAGTCCTCTTCCTTTTCCCATCCTGTCCTAATAAGGATAGGATGGGAAGGGGAAGAGGAGGGGGGGATGAATAGGAAAAGGTCTCACTCCTCTGTCAAAGGAAGGCAACTGCGACTTCTTTGCTTGTTGCGGATGTCTATGGGTAGAGGTGACTTAATCGCCTTATTTTTAGTAGTACTACAATCTCCTTGTTGGCTATCCAAGAGCGAAGGCGCCTGGATCTCCTACGGAATGCACTAGTAGCCCTTTACACTACACCTAGGCATCTACTGACGAAGATAGAGTTACCCTGGCACCCTTATCCTACTAGAGCAACACGACATAACGCTACGTCGACGTCCTCACTGGCTCTCACGTCGCTTCAGTTACGTGTTTAAAACACCCTGCAGTCTACGTGCGAACCCAGACTTCTGATTATTGTATAATTATGTACATATGCACCGACCGATTATGAATTTCGTCAGTTTATAATGGGACTAGGCTATTATAAACTGTCAGTGAATTGTAAACTTAACGAATCATTCAGATGTTGATGTTTCATTTCTCGACAGTTTATAAACTGTCAAAGTCAATTGAGAATTTTTGATATTTTGCTATTTTAGAGAAGGGGGCAAGGGTGCAACGGGTCGCCTAAATCTAAGTGATCACCGCCGCCCATGAACATCTATAATATCAATATCGGTAATATCAGTAGAAATTAAATAGCTTAAGCTATATAGTAATATATAGCTTAAGCTATATAGTAATATAGCACTTACTATTAAGGATGCACCGATACGCTTTTTTACCGATACAGATAGCAAAACAAATACCTACGCTTAGTGAATTTAAATATACTAAGGTGAAATGTGTATAACAAGTTTGGTTAATGTTTCTCATTGTTTATTAAAAATATAAAAAATACAAACTTTGTATGAGGTTACACAGTCGGTGTATCGGCAAACCCCAAAGTATCGCCGATATATCGGTATCGGATGCATCCGTAGTAGTTATAATGTAAAAATAATACCCTAAAAGGTTGTTTATCGAAGGACAAACAGGTTTGATTTCAGATGATACTCTCAGCAGTCAATGATTTGATCAGTTGACAATTTTGCTGTCAGTTTACCATATATCTAGTCCGATTATAAAATGACAATGTTCGCAATGTTGTCGGTGACATAATATTAATTTAATGTAAAGATATCAGTAAATAATTTTCATTATTGTTTTTCTTACATTTGTAATGTATGTCTCCAGGATCAGACATGACTCCTCACATCGTGTTACATGTTGACTGTATTCTGTTAAAGCTCGTTACAAGTCAAAATGTTAAAGAGATAGCATGAATGACGAGTGTCGGAGTGCTCGGAGCTGTGCCTTACATAAACATTGTTGCCGGATTTAAATAAAGAGTAAATAGTTTTCGTAAACCGCACTTTGCATACTGCGTATTTGTAAATGCTTATTACCATGTATTTATTTAATTTCACATTACAAAATTACTGAGCAATTAAGTGAAAGTCTTGTGAATTCATGAAATAAATTAAGTTTAACTTTTAATATATCCACATCACAAATTAACGCGTTAATATTTTGAGAAAATCCATTTAATTTATTCATTTAATAAGTTATCAAAATTATTAAATGAATACATTAAAGTTAATAAGTTAAATAATAAGTTATTAAAATATTTTTTTTAAAACATGTCTATATGTAATGTATCTGTTGAAAATTTCAGTTTTTTTTATTTGCTTTATTTCGTAGAACATAAATTTCCAATTTTGTCATCGTATCTTCTATCAAACCCTTGTCAAGGCTTGTCATATGACTGTAATGCGGGTAAGATCACAAAAACTGTGAATAGTTGCCGCGCGATTTCTAAGCACATGGCCAGTCCATACCGAGGCGGAGAAAGTGGCCGCCTCGTGCTGACCGAAGTACCTTAGGCTGTATCCACAATGGTAATTTTCTAGAATACCATTATTATAATTAAATTTTAGACAGTTAATTAGAGTTTAACCATATTGGTCTACGTCCAAACTATACGATATATTTTTTAGTCTGTGCCATTAAATTTATTTTTCTTTATTAACTTTAAAGTAAGTCTTTTCGTCCTGTGTATTTACAAAAACATAACATCGTAACAAAAAGTCGATTCTATCTTCGAATACAACTAAATAAATCTCTAGCTTTAAATACGATATTGAGAAGTCTTATGGCCGACGAAATCGGAGAATTTTTCATAAGGTGAGCTCGACGAACAGAGGCGGACGCGATGTATTTCGTTACTGACATTGAGGTCAAATTAATATAAGGTCTAGATTCCGACTCTTCACATAACACCGTTAGATATACGATTGTAAAATCCATAAAAGTGTATTTTTCTGTTTGTACAGAACCTTATTTCGGTTCCCATTGCACTTGCGATCGATGCGGGTCGGCTGTGAGCGTGACGCAACGGCTTCTTCACGACTTTCGGACAGCGTAACAATATTTATAAAAAACACTGCCGGCCCTTTAGCGGCTGATTGTT
Source organism: Papilio glaucus (assembly GCA_000931545.1). Classification (NCBI taxonomy): domain Eukaryota; kingdom Metazoa; phylum Arthropoda; class Insecta; order Lepidoptera; family Papilionidae; genus Papilio; species Papilio glaucus. Next base: position 82,025 of record JWHW01048386.1, on the reverse strand, counting down.
ACGCATTCCTATCGGATATTAGTGGACTGGTTATTTAACTCTGTCTTAGAAATAGTATCAACGGCAATATAATAAAATATTATTAGTTTCGTTTTAACCAACCAAACTGTTAGAGCGAACGAATAATTTTTTCTACAAATTCATATATCGGTGTAGCTTATCCAGACGAGTGTCTATTCTTTAGGTAGGTCTGGTAGGTTGTTCATCAGGTAAACGCTATATTAATCTCGTCGCGTCTCAATATACCCAAAAGGAAATACACAATGTTGCATAGAAAGACCCCAAGGAAGTAACAAGTGCAGTGAAACGTGAAAAGGGATACTTATCACGTTTCGTTGAGCAGTTTAATTAAGAAGCGTGACAGTTATTTTCTTTGACGTCATACTACGATATATGGACGGGCGTTGTTGAATGTTATCCAAAGAGCTCTAAAGTTACTGTCATATGATATGGCAATACCGTTCCCGTGCCGCAAGGTCGTCACGTCGAAAGAACTTTTGTTATTTACTGATCTACCTATTTATTACACTGGCACGTGTCCTTATGTACAGATATATTTTAAAACCTGATCACATCCTGTATACAACATTTGGATTGATTCCCAACCCGATACAGAGAGGTTGATGACCTTAACACGTTCCTAAAAATATGCAATTACTTAACGTGATACTATCTAGGCCTCAAGGTATCATTAAGACGTGCGCATATAATTACGATTATTACGTTTTACTACAGCGTGCTTGTTCTGACAAGAAGTACCCAAGTGTTGTGGGAGTCCGTGGCTCGCCGCGGCAACAAACAAATCGACAGTAATAATAATAAACAATGGATGGCGGCGGCTCGCGGGGCCGACGACCGCAGCCGCTGGAAAAGTCGCAACAATACAATCAATATACGTTCTGCAGTAAATTTAAAATATATAAAATTCATAACTTCGTTCAGATTAAAGTTTCATTTAATCATAATTGATTATTTTATATTAATACACTGTGATAGGAAAAAGCTACAATAATTAGATTTAAAGTCTTTTCTCTGTATATACTAGTACCGAATATGTTCCTACAGTAACTCTTGTATGAAGGACTTCCAGCCAGGATGTTCCATCACTGGCCAAGTCTCAACATCAGGTTGATGGCACATATAGTATTGATAATTTTATTTTTATTTTCACAGTTAAAGCCTTTCTTGACCTATTGTTCAACACCATCACTGGTTTTTGTGCTAAGTTGTCCTTACCATACAATAAAAAACAAATTAAATTACAATAGTCAAATCCATACCTATGGTCACCCTACACATAACAGCCTGTAAGGTTTTGCCGCTCATTGATGTGTTTAAACGCGCACCAGTGGCTCCATCTTCCGTCGTATCCCGCTGACTACCCGCTACCGTCCGTCCGCGAGCGTGATCCATTACGGGGACAATGCAGCCTCGGGAAGGCTGTTTTCAGAACCAAAAAAATATATAACTTACGCAATGCGCTTGTGTTCTGTTACTACTACCAAAATTAGATTTCCATTTTGTTAACTATTGGGATGAGTGACTTGACAAACCGAGAACCGAGATCTGTGAGGAGAAATCAATACTTTTATTAAATTCGATTATTAGGATTATTTTCGCGCTTTTAGCGTCATGCGGAGCCATTTTCTGGTTACCAAAACTGTTTGATCAACTTTCAAACTTCGTGTAAATCTTTCAAGTTCAGTAAAACGCGGGCGCGCCCTAAAAAACTAATTCGCACGCAGAAGGCATGTCACCTGCCGACTTTCAATTTCGCTGAAGTGAGAGTGGCTGTGCACGCCGGTATCACTGCCTGCACCAAATACACGTTCAATCACTCAGATTTCAACATTCTCCTGCTCTCTATTTGTCCGCAGTCCTTAATGCTACAGGTTTCAATTATATGTAGGTTTGAAGTGTACTTTAAATATAGAGTTATAGCAATTCAAATATATATTTGTTCTTCTAATTATGGTCATACTTTTTTATGTAATGCCAAGGAGACCGGAAGTGTTGTTACTTTATGTTCAACATAACACGTTCGTGACTATATAATTATTATTTTGTTTATGTATTTAATTCACAACGACAGACTGATCGTTGGTTGTGCTTATACATAAACTTGAAATACAAAAATCTTAGAAAGCTTAAAGCTAACTTATTTTGCTTTTGTTTCAGGTAAGTTTCACATAGATTATATTGAAAAGCGATAATTGCAAGTATTGTATTTAGTTTAAAATATTCTATATTACCTATTATTCTATATTACCTTCTCTTTGGTAATACGATACTCTCCGTGTCTCTGGAAATCAATAAATTAAAGTTTCATTTGTTGTGAAATATCTGAGCAAGCACAACAATACAATACAATATAAAATTGACTTTATTTTAAACTGTATTAGAATTGGTTTTTGTGTGTGAAAATTTACAAATATGTGATAAATGTTTAATAAAACTGTTCTCATACAACGCCTCGTTACTGAAAGTTATTGATAACGTGATTAAAATGAAAAGTTATGCAAAATATAAATTCACACAAAGTAATCAGTAAGACTCCGGCAATTTCTCATGTGCAAGTTACGAGAAAAATTGAGCTAAGTTGCGACAACTTTGGTAACGTATTGTCTTAGAGTTAAGTAAAAAGTGCTCCCTTTAGTGCACATTCAGTGTTTCGTCATCAAGTTTCTCATTAGGTTCCTTTTCATAGAATAACTTCATCAGGTTAGGCCAGTAATGCAAACAAACTGACACTAACTAAAAACTCACGCATGTACGTTTACGCACGCGTTAATGTGTTTTGTAAAAAAATATTGTCTTTTATTCCGCATTTTCTTTGAATAAATACCTTAACATAATGTGACGTTAGCAGTCCGTTTGTGTAAATAAATTGGTTAAATACGATAATACTCCGATAGAAAAAGTGAATAAGAATGAGAATACACGCGACAAAAACAAGGAGCCGTGATTTGATACGGGCAATTAAGCTGCGGTCACGTTACTGAAGCGGAGCGAGTCGAATGTATATTTTTAGTTACAATTAAAATAATTCAAATTTTAGGTATATCTTTAATTAATTAACTATATCTATAACATATAATATAAACATACTTAATATAATTATAAATATAAGCGCCAATAGCCAAATGGTTGGGCTTAGTTGGTGGTTAGTTAGTTAACGGGCGCGGACAGCAAAAGATGAGGTCGTTGGTTTGAATTGTCCTAACACAATCCTATTTGGAGTGTTTAAAATAAATCTTATTAAATTATTTATAAAAGACAATGAATAAACTGTTTTAAATTCTTGTTGAACCAAGCATCCCTGACAGTTATAAGGAGACGGGCTCATGGCCGCTAAAGTGTGATCGGTGTGTGCTATGAATAAGACTGAGAGCTTATGCGTAAATTGAAATAAGCATTGAAAACCTAGTGTCAAACTTGTCTTGATTATATTTTGAAATAATTAAACCTATAAATCTTAATCTAGTAAAGAAAAGACTAGATCCCTTGTTCCTATTTGTACCCGCTCGCGCTTCCGCTCCCGTAGTCGCTTATAGACGCTACCTTAATATTTATCATCGCACGTTTGTGTCAGTGCGCGGCGCACACGGGTGCATCTTGCCATCTGATATTACTACAGCCGCGACAGGCTGCGGTCCTGTCGTGGCCGGCGACCTAGCATCAGATTACACGATAACGGGTGAATGATGAACGGATAATGGGCTCCAATAATAAACTTTTCTTTTACATTATCTAAATGGATAGATATAGTTACTCAAAAATATTTAATTTGAATTGTGTGTCTTGACTTATTAGTTTCTACACTTCATAAATACCTTTAAAAAGGTTAAATAAACTAATGAACAGAAAAAAAGTAATTTTATGTTGTTGCTTGTTATGTAAATTATATCTGATGCCCATCATAGCTATGGATTGGTCCGTTTAAATTAAATTCAGCGACTTTTTACAACTTGCCTTGTATGGTTAAAACTTGAACATTCTTTAAATACACAAACGAAATCCTGAGTAGAAATGTAGTTTTTTCCTTTAATGTTATTGCACAAGTAAATAAATATGTACAAATAATAAAAGAGGCATAATTACGCACCATACGTGAGTGTGGCCTCGTTGCTTTCCTTAACTGTCGGCTGTTTTTCTCGGGGACGTGCCGCTCCTACTTGGTAATTAAATGTCGATTTTCCGTACAAGAAACTAAGGGAAATCGACTGCGGCCGGCGTGACGCGTGATGCTTGACGCGTGACGCGGTACGCCGTCCGTCGCGACCGTGACGCGTGACGCCCGTAGCAGGGCTAGGTAAAGCGTGAAGGGCGCCATACTGAGCTCGGATGTACGGTCTAACTTTAGCTAATTTAACTAAATTCAAACATTTATTCCGCTATATATAATTGCGCTAGAAGATGGTTCATGATATATGCCAGTAGAATGGGGGATTGTAACCCAAGACCGAAAGATCTTGTGTTCTACAGTCCGTGCTCACCAAGAGGCAATAGTGCAGAATGTCGTGTTCTAACGTATACAAACTGGAGAACATATGTTCTAACCTTATATTATTTGTTTCGTAGTTAACATAAACCAAGGCGCACCTTACTATTTGCTCGAACGTTCTCGAAGTATTCGGCGTTCGTGAACTTTACGATTTCAAGCGGACCGTACCTGAGCCGTTGTTTCGCAAACTTTGGCAAACATTTGACAAGTATGCCAAATAGGGAATTGCCATTATTATAATTGAAATATTCTTGGACATTAAAATAAACACGCAGTAATGTAATAATAAAAAATTGTACACTAATGTTTTGTTCACAAATCGATTTATCAGTTATCTATTTATTTCAGTAACCAAGTTAATTACCTAAAACATTATTAGATTTCACAAGATCAAAAATTTTAACTTCAGTTCCAATTCATTATATGAAACACGCCTTTAGAATCATCATTTCTCTATATCATTTTTCATAACATGTTCCAATGATATGCGGAGGTGTGTAAGATAAAATATTAATACAGTAACCCTCAAGACTGTATAAATAAGCAAGTTAGCAACAGTTTTCAAGTGAAACGTATATTACGTAACGTGTCTTGCTGTCGTGAAACGCCATTGGCGAATGTACAGTCGGGCTCTTTCGCGGTATTCCACATACAGAAAAATTGACAACGAGACCACCTCTGTGGAAGCAGTGTTTTAGAGTATTTCTGAGTACAATAAACCAACAGTTACCGACCGTTTTTTGTAGAAACACATTTTAAACACGCATCCTATTGGTTATTGTTTCCACGTCGTCGTCTTAAGGCGAACAAAAGGTTAAGAGGATTGTCTCCTTTAAGATGGGATACCGCCAAGGGCCCTGATAGTACATATAACGACCAAATTGGTGGTGAGAACCGTGAGTGACATGTTATTTGCAGACATAAAAAGCGAAAATTAACCTTTGAATTTAAGTGCATTTGGTTCCACAGTGTCTGTTGATAGGCACAAAATAGTTTTGTATTCATTTGATACAAAATCATATTATAGTGAAGTAATTTTCAGGATCGTGAATATCAGTAATTCAAAAATTATTTTCTGCATCAAGTTTTGCTAGAGTGAATTGAAATATGCAATCATTACATTAATATTAGTCCAGTTGCGGTTAGCCGGCGGTCCGCGGTGACCTTTGCGTTCGGTAGCGTGCTGCAATACACTGTGCGCGCGGGAACCGACTCGTCCGCGCGACTGTACTTCACGACATAGGTACAGTCGAC
>JWHW01048386.1:45853-56278 GCA_000931545.1 Papilio glaucus | reverse complement strand
ACCAGACACGCCTCCAACGACGTCATGTCCAAAGGACGCGACAACGCTTCGTCGCGCTGCTCCTAAACATAGTTAAAGGAACAGATCAGTTACAATTATTAATACGAAAAATAACGGACATTTTTGATGAGCAATATGAAACGAAAAATTCTGCCTGTGACATACACGCCAGCGGTTCAGAGCAACAATGTCAAAAGTTAAACTGTCTTGATCATGGCCGAGTCAGAAGAGAGAAGAAGAATAAACTTTTCTAAGGAATCAGACGAGGATGAAGTTTATCTGAGAGTGAATACATGGTTATGTAAATCAAAATCTTAGCAACAGGTTTACCAGCGAATCTCGAAGTACCCGTAAGGTCCATTAGATAGTACGATCTCAGTTATCTAACGTGTAGACAAGTCAAGGCTATCATTTCAGACTTGATGTAAAATGATGACGAGTTGGTATACCTTGTTGTTGGCCTCCTTTGCCAGCAGGTCGTAGAGGAAGGCGCCCTGCGCTGTGATCTCCATCGCCAACGAGCGCGCTTGCTTGATCTCTGCAATCTATAGCCAAGGTATTACATAAGAGAAAATATAAAACAAGATCAAAAGTGATGTTAGCTATATAGATTACATTTGTAATGTCCCGCCCCTCCCCTTTTTTTGTCAACAGCGATCTATTATTTGAGCATTAACAGCTTGTTACGTGGCCCTTACATGGTGGGCTAGCCTGTCACCATATCTTAGCCATGTTGGCAAAAACCTCATTGTTACAATAGCAACTTCAACGCTATCATCAATTTCATTATTAAATTCTAGCTTCGGAGTTAATTTCAACCGACGGTTACCAAGTAAGTTACGAAGAGAAATAATTACAAATATAGCTTGTGCATATGTAACTAACCCTGCTAGTGACGTCATACGAGAGTACTGCGGAGTCCGCGCGCAGGTCGTCGGGCGGCGGCGCCTGCAGTGCGGCGCGCAGCAGCCGCGCCACCTTCAACAGCTCCCGCACCGCCCACCCATCCGCAGCGTACAGCCGCTTGCCGTTCAACTTCAAATTGGCTCGAGAGTGCTTACAAAAATAGACTTTAATTATTACAGTTACACAATTTCTTTTTCTGTATTGTTTGAAGGCCTCCTAAACCACCCGCACTGATACATACCTGCCTCGATTATGATGCTTTTTATATTTTAATTAACATTACTCTGAAATCGTATCTTTACGGCGTTTCATGGAGAGGACTACATGCGGCGAGCTTCTCTTCTCTGATGAATAAAACAAGGCAAGCTAAATACACGTACAAACAATTCAAGCGCGTGTGAGACGAGAGCGACCCGGCCCTCTAGCGAATCTCCAGCCCCAGCTACAACCACGTCGGGGTCGAGCCGCGCGGCCAGCCAGCGCACGCAGGCCTCCAGTAGCTCCCAGTTCGGCGCCCGGAAGCTCTCCATAGAGATCGCTTGCGGGTAGCCCAGCACCCGCATCACTTCAATGAAGTCTAGACAGATTTCGACAGAATTTTAAAAAAACTACTCCCTATTATTGATTATATTAACCCAAAATATTGATATGGGACCCCATCTAGAGCAAGCTACGGCACTGATCTTTACCCATATGCAATTGGGAGTGGATTACGAGCAAAGTCTGTCTAAATATGTTATATCATAGTTTCACGAGCTATATATAATATAGTATTTTGTCATTCTCCTTTATTAAATTAGAAATACTCACTTCTTATATCTCTGTAAGACATTTTGCTATGTTCAAACACAATTACAAAACAAGTACCGAAGTCAGTTCTCTAAGTTTTGTTAGTCTGACGTCACCATGGCAACGGAAATTGACGTGGGTGTAAATAACGTTCCATTTTAACGCAGATTAAAAAAGTTACTGTGAGATACATATACTATTTAAAAATTGACAAATTAACGGATGTTAAGAGGTCATGGCTGCCAATTCGTTAATTACTTTATTATACAATAAGGTACAGTCAGAAGCAATATGTATACATCGTCAGGGCACGTAACGTGAACAGCATAAAAATGTAACCACTGGTATACAGAAGGTGTATACAAATTTTTGGAGCCTTGACAATGTATACATATTATTGCTTCTGAATGTACCCTTATAGTATGTTATAATCATTCTGTTCATAAAAAGGACCCTAAGGTCGTATTAAAAAAACTATCCGATCGGACACTCGTCTTACTCAAGTTAGGCCACCTGCCATCATACCCAAAATATAATCAAAGAATATACAACAGATATAACAAATAAAACGCCGAAAATTTATGATAAATTTATATTATTACACATTACATTCTATATCTACTATGTTAATAATAGTAAATTGAGCACACTAATAATATATTGTAAGCGACAATATATAAATAAATTTTGATTTAAAAAGAGATTGTGATAACCTATAATTATACATTTTTTAAAATTAATTTCCTGTGTTCTTTAATTTTGAATATAGAAGGTGGAAAACGAGCAAGCTGTTTACCTGAAATTAAGTAAACCCATACTCAGAGGAGAGGATAAACAGTGAAAAGGACATTTCCCTTTTCTATCCATCCCCTCTCTCATCCTACTACCGGACTAGAATTAAATTATTAAAAAAGGTATTAATATTAAATGTGCCAATTCATGTCGCATATAATATATTATTCCACAGGATATGTCTTATGAAAAGTAATCTATTCAATTGTTCAACAATTCCCTCTATCCTCATAAGACAGTCTATCCCCACCTCACCAATGTCAGCATTACTATCACAAACAAAATACCTAAATCATAAAAAAAAAAAATCAAATAGTTCGATAATCAATTACAAAGCTAATCTATACTAATACAATAAACCTGAAGAGTTTGTATCTCTAATTTCGGGAACTGCCAAACGGAAATTAAATAAAAATTTTATATTCGACAGCGAAATTATTCCGGAAGGTTATATACCATTGAACATAAGGACGGGTCCATTGAAAGCCAAATAATAGGTAGTAATTGGAAAACTAAAACTGAACAACAAGGATGTAATAACGCGGGCAAGCAGCCAACCCTTAAACGTCTCTTGTCCTAGGCCACTCTTACAGTACCCTGTAAATGTCTGAAACTGCCTTTAAAGAATGGTGGAACTACTTCTTGGCGTGGACATAAACAGTTAATATAGAATATTCCCGAAGGTTGAGATAATTCGCTGACACTGGAGGTTAACGTGTGCTCAATTTAATAAAAGAATCATAAATCTACAACGGTCGGCGGCCGCCTCATGTCGCGCTTGTGCGACTCCTCGCGCTTCTGAGCCACGCGGAGCCTTGCTGCCTTCAGGTGCCTGCAGTTGGAACAATATCATTAAGAAACTAAACTATCCAATGACAAATGTATAATGGACCATTAGTCTGTTGATGCAGATTGTAGACATGATATCTCTATTACATACCATATTTATCTTAACATCTTTCATTTTCATGGTAGAAGGTGGCAAACAACCAAGCGGGTCACCTGATGTTAAGTGACCACTACCCATAGACAACCAGCAATTGAGTTGCAGATGTGTTGCTTATCTTTAATAGGCAGAGAAGGGAATAGACAGGAAAAAGGATATTTCCTTCTTCTATTCATGCCCTACTCCGTCCAATCCTTCTCCACTTCCCATTCTATGATTTGTAGGAAATTTTATTTATTTTATTTTATTTTAGAAAGAAGGGGAATAACTGACACCGGGCCTCCAGCACCTCACTCATTAGACGAAACGGTATAAAATAATTCTACTACTTCACGCCTATCTTCAGTCAGGTTGTGGTATTTCACCGGTCGAGCCGGACCATTCATGCAACAGATGTTTTTATTGCGGGCTCTACCACTGTTAGATAGGAAAATGAACTAATATTTATTTATTTTTAAATATTAAAGAACAAATTAGCATTGGTATTATAGAAAAAAAAATTAAATGTTGCATACAATACTGATAATTTCCTGCTTTGAATCAAACCTAGATTGTGTAGCTGCCAGCAATGGATAAGTTACAAGTTACGTATTTTATAATCTATCTTAACATTGATGATTCTATGAATTTATAACTTATGGTGTAGCTACCATATGGCTTACTCACCTTTGTCGGATTCTCTCCTGCGTCTCGGGCGCGGGCGGACGCTGCGTGACTGCAGCGTCTCGGATCATGTTGCGCAGCTTCTGCAGGCAGTCTGCCAGGTTCAGTTGTTGAGAGCGCGTCGTGTCCGATCGGATGATCAAGTACCCTTCTTTGGAAAGCTTCCCCCCATGCTGGCGATAAAAAGAGAAAAGTTTTTGACACAACTATTTTGTTTTGAATGTTAAATCATTATTTTTAACTACCCCAACTAAATTTAAAGCAAATCAAAATTTTAACAGTGGTAGAGCCGCAGCAATAACATCTGTTGCACAAATGGGCCGGCTCGACCAGTGAAATACTACAACCTCACAGAAGACAGCAATGAAATAAGAGTATTTTATGCTTCTGCGTTTCATCTGAGGAGTAAGGTGCCAGAAGCCCAATGTCAATCCTCTTCTTGCCATTCTTTCCTACAATAGATAGGATGGGAAGAGGTTTTTTATTAAAGTCACATCTGATCCTGCACTAAGCAGAGCTTGTACTATGAAAACCAGATAACTGATATACTACTTTTCTTTCTTTTTTTAAATAAATACATACTCAAAAAGATAATTACACCCAGACTCAGGACAAAGAGACATGTTCATGCACTTAAATGTCTGCCCTGGGTGGGAATCAAACCCACAACCTGCAGAGTGAAAAGCAAGTATTTTACTAACAATGCCAACCGTCCTATCGATTATTACTTATTAGTCTATTGACACATCAACATTTTTAGTAAGTTAGGTAGAAATTTAATTATTTAATGGTGTAATATTAAAAATGAGAAGGAATCAGTGATACACTCAAAAGCTATTAGTACTAACACATTTATATATTCCAAATGCAAGTAAACATATTCAATAATTCCTTATTTCAGAATTGTTGCAATTATGACCCTGTAGTATACAGAAATATTGATACATACCAATTCAAGTAACTTCTCCTTAACATCAGGATGCAACCAGTCCGCTTCGCTCAGTTTGAATCTGAGATCTACTTTTGTGTGCACCTGGAAATTAAAAAACAAAATATATTTTTTTGCATATTTTTCATAAGTAAAAAATGTTAGTTTTTTTAAAGCAGCATGAAGGGACTGAGGGAAATCATTTGGTAAATTAAGCAGGCTAGAATGCATTACATATATATGCAAGATAATGCAGTATAAAACAATAGACACTAAAAAGTAATCCATACCTTATTAACATTCTGTCCTCCTGGTCCTGAACTAGCGCTGTATGTTATGTCCAACTTGTCGATTGGAATGAAGCCAGAAAATTTCTCTTTGGGATCTGGTGTCTGTAAACATAATTCTTGAATTCTATTTGAATAACAGTTATTGTAGCATAAAACCAATATGTACAGAACAATACAAACACTTTTTGATAGCAATTACTTAGTATATTCAATTATTTTTTCAAAGACATTTGAACATTAGGAATTTAATAGTGACAATTACTTACGAATGATGGTGTTGTAAGCTTTAATGAACTATTTGGATATAAAGTTTCTAGAGAAATCGCGCTTTTATAAGCCATTGTTCGTTTTGTTAACGTTGAATAAAAAGCGGTTGAAGCCATTTTGCTGAGATAAGTAAACCGAAAAGGCATTAACGCCATTTTTATTTATTACTCTGTTTGTTTCTAGTGATAAACAATATTTTTACAGCATAATAAATAATTAACCTATGGCTCAATAAACAACATAACCTCAAATATGAGACAGAACAGAATTGACATTGACGTTAAAAATATCATAGACAACTCCACCAAATATTTTTTTTTTAATAAAGATTTTATGGCCTGGTAACAAAACCTTTAAGCCAAATAGACAACTCCACCAAGAACTGAGACATAGCCACCATTTTAATCGTCTTCGACAACCCTCACTGTTGATTGGAATATTATTCCAATACAAGCAAAATAATGAGGTCTCATATAGGTTAGAATCCCAAAAAATTATTTTATATAAGTTTCGTATTTTTATAGCGTTAGTTATTCATTGTCGGTAAATAATTGTTTGTTGGTATCTTATTTAAAAAATGTGCTCCTTAATTAACCTCCCGAAATACTAAGTTTTTAATATTTTTATGAATCTTTAAATATTCCTTAAAGTTTGTTATTTTATAAAATATAAACATATTACCGATAAAGTGTGGTTGATTTGTTGTTTTATTAACAATTTTCATGTAGCTGAATAATGCGCATTTGTCAATCTTACAATAAAGGCGGTTCTTTTAAAAATCATAGTTTACTATGAGAAAACTAATGGAACTATTCTTCTATCAATGATCTGTTGAACTATTCATCACATTGATCATAATTCACAATTGTCGTCAGTTTATAGAGCATAATTTAATATAGTTTTCATCAATAGACAGAGTGATTCTAGAGGAAGATTAATATGCATAAAACATGCATATTATAGTAGAGAAAAGCAGAGAATTTAAAAGGTTTGTAATGTGATGTCGTAAAAAACATGTTTTGTGCGCTTACAATGCAAACGGTGGCTAAACCTTACAAGACAGATCAAAGTAATGTTCTACGAAATTGTATATCTTAAAAAGATCTACAAAATGCTCCTAGATGGCATATATCTGTCTTTTAAGGATAGCTTATCATACCCAATTTCTAAGAAAATGGTCATGTACAACGCGCCATGAAAAGCCATTTAATGGGATACATTATAACGTAATCTTTATCAACTTAAATACGTTAATTGCTTGAAGCATTTCACATATTATTTCACATTTACACCATATAATTTAATTATTTATCTTAAGAGTTACCGCAAAATAAAAACTAATGCGCGCGAAAATAAAATCAAGCGAGGATCTCACACCCATTTCGGGATTGTTCGCTTGAATCGACCAGCGCGCCGCGCCCCTTACTGTCCCCACTCTGCTCAATGCGCGTTCAATAAAGGTATCGACCCGGGTATAACCCAACCTGAAATTAACACATTATTAATACAGCTAATGTAACATAATGTAAATTAATTCTATGGCGGAACAAAGTTTGCCGACTCATCTAGTTATAACTAACTTTAAATAATGATTATTATGTAACTGACGTTTTAAAAGAAATTAATACAATTTCTTTCTAGGAAGATGAAATTGTTTTTATGCATGATAATGCCATCCACCCACACTGCGGCCGTAGGTGTGAAATACCTTCGTAACACTGAAGGTGGCCAACGGTTCGCTCGACTTAATTAATGGAGCACGTTTAGGATAAGCTTAAAATGAAGTTTTAGTCATTTTGAAAACGTTTACACTTTAAAGTAACATGGACGTGTTATTGTCTGAAATATTTAAGCATAATTAAAATGAGATAGATAAATGCGTGAAATAACATGAGTTCGGAAATTGCATATGTGATGAATCTATTAGATAATACTTTTAACAGTGGTAGAGCCCGCAACAACAACATCTGTTGCACGAATGGGCCGGCTCGACCGGTGAAATACCACGACCTCACAGAAAACAGGCGTGAAGTAGAAGTACTCTGCGTTTCGTCTGATAAGTGAGGTGCCGGAGACCTAATTTCAGTCCTCTTCCTCGTCCTACCCTTTCCTCATAAGGATAGGATGGGAACTGGAAGAGGATTGGACGGGGAAGTGTTAAGGAAATATCCTTTTTCCTGTCTATGCCCTCCTCTGTCCATTAAAGGTAGGCAACGCATCTGCAACACATTTGCTTGTTGTAGATGTCTATGGGTAGCGCTCACTTAATATCAGGTGATCCGCTTGTTCGTTTGCCACCGTCTTCTATAAAAAAAAACTTCTGACTACTAATATTGAATTCAAGTCAAAATGTATACTATATGCTATGACATTTGGAAAGTTTATGAGTAGATAATATAAATACTTGTAATTTAACATTCGTTTAAAACTATCCTAATGTATTAAAAACCGTAAAGAATATTCAAAAATTATAGGAAAGATATATGGTTTCAAAATTACCATAATTCTAAATGTATTTCAAAATATTTTATATAAATCCGCATTGAATGTACCTACAACATTATATGTATATGTTACTGTTTATCTAATAAAATAGCCATTTTAAAACTCGTAAGCTGAAAACAAAGTAAATGCGCGCACAATTCACGCTCCAGATAATTTAATTAGGATCCCGTTCCGCTCGCTAACGCCCTCTTGCGTTTCCAGCAGATTTTTCAGACAGTAATTATTTTATATTTGATGGTCTAATCCGACAGTTTTAACTACAAAATAACAGGAAAATAACAACATTTGTAGTTTAAAATTAAAGCAGAATGTAACAGTAAATTAGAATTTAGTACAACTAACTATTTCTACCGTTAGAGATAATAATGAGGTCTCGAAAACAAGTAAACATCTTTGCTTGCAATCAATTGGCTGGTTGCACAGCCAAGGATTCCTAAAGTCGTCTATATCGATCCTTTAAGGTCGAATTCGGTTTCCCAGCGGCTGACATAAACGAAAACTGATTTTGGGTATCGACGAGGTCTAAACATGGATCCCTATTAATTAACACAAATTCTTATTTGAACCTTTTAAGACACCGTACAAGTAACACAACATGTCAATCTCTTGGACGCATCAGAAGGATTTTATTAAGAGATTTGATGTTAAAAATTCCTTAAGTGGATAAATCCGTACGAGAAGAATCCACTGTGATAATGCAAGATGTGGATCATTATCAGCACAGACGAAGAGTTGAAGAAGTTCAACCAAAGCAGACAGTTCTGGTTTTAGCGCTACATTGAAACAGAGTTTCCTGAAGTGTGGTACATTGTTTAAATATACCTTATTGCTTTTGTATCATCATACCTAGTAAAAAGGCTTCAGTGTGGTAGCAAAAATTTTGACAAACCAAAGAAACAGTTTGACTGCCGAGATTTAAGGCTACACCCTCACTATTATTGAACCAGATTTAGCTAGATGAGTAGAAAGTCACCAGGTTTATCCATCACACTGATTTTTTAAATTTTTCATCTTTACTTTGCCATTTTAATGTTTTTTTTTTATAATTACCTGCTTAAGTATAATAATAAATAAATCAGCCTTTTTTAGTATGTTTCCCCATTACAGGGACACAGGCCTCCTCTCCGAGAGAGGGAAGGCGCCGTAATACACCACGCTGACCCAGTGCGGGTTGGTGGATGTCACAGGTCCTCGAATTTGGTGGCTCTAAGGAATGCCGATTTCCTCACGATGTTTTACATCGCCGTTTTTAGAACAGTGGTGATGAAAATAAATTACACAAAGTAAGGTGCCCGTCTGGGTTCGAACCCGCGACCGCGTTCTTAAGTCGGGGCCTAAGCCACAGGGCCACCTGCTCCTCCTTAAGTAGTGTTACATAATTAGTTTTAATATTTATTAATTACATTTTATATTTACTGAATTTTATGTCTATTTATTTTATTAAATTTTGATGAAAAAAAATGTCAAGTTTACTCACTTCACCAACCGCAAGATTATTAATTCGGTAAGTATGTATTTGTTTTTTCTTTATGAAAGAAGGTGGCAATGGAACAAGCTGATCACCTGACGTTAAGTGAACCCTACCCATAGACATCCGTAACAAGCAAATGTGCAGATGCGTTGCCTACCTTTTATGGCATAGACAGGAAAAAGGATATTTATTTTAACCCCCTCCCCGTTCAAACCTTTTCCCGTTCCCATCCTATCGTTATGCGGAAAGGGTGGGAAAATTAGGGCACCTCACTCATCAGACGAAACGCAGAGTACTTCTACTTCACGCCTGTTTTCTGTGAGGTCGTGGTATTTCACCGGTCGCGCCGGCCCATTCGTGCAACAGATGTCGTTATTGCGGGCTCTACCACTGTTAAAGTAGTTTGGCTATGGGGGTCTGGGATATAGTTTGCCCAAAACAGTCAGGGAATCCCTGGGCTAAACCGATATGTTTTTTTATGACACACTTGACATTTAATATAAAAATAGATGTCAACATTTATGTCTTAGTATAATTGATATTAAGTAAGTATAATTCAATTTCCACGCAGCGCTTCTTTTGCCCTAGAGATAATCCGACTGTGTCTTTGGGTTAGACTAAGTGTATATATTTTAGTCGAACAATCTTATGTCAACTGCGTTACATTGAAATTGTGATTACAGGATATATCAAAGCAGAATCACGAGCATGAAATAACTGCGCGCATAATTGACAACAGTATAATTTCCAAGATGGCGAGATATGTTGACAGCGGGGCGGGTGATACCGCGTGACAGTTTCGCGCGCAGGCGCATTCCCGTCGCCCAGCCGCCATGTCGACGTTGATTTAATCTTTATTCATTGTCAA
>JWHW01048386.1:22315-35321 GCA_000931545.1 Papilio glaucus | reverse complement strand
CCCGCCGGCGTATTACTCAAATAGTACCGAATGTGTTCTCCATTTGTGGATTGAGGACAAGCCCCGCATACCTCTGCCGCTCAAATGTCAACATTCCACGCTCCTGGACGCTGATGGTCGGCGCGCGGGAGATCAGTATATTTGCCCTGGATTACCACCTCGATCGGAATAGTAAATAGCAGTCCTCCAGGGATGTCTAATTCTTCTGCACTGTTATAAATTAGAATACATGCTTAAAAGTTATTTATAAGAGACATAATTTTTTTTAAAGAAATTATGTCTCTTTATTTTAATAAAGAGACATAATTTCCTTTTAATATTTATTTCATTAATAATTGGGTATTTAACTACTACCACTAATATTAGTAAAATAAAATACGCGTTTTAATAAATAGGAAAAGGTCAAAATATAAGTAATAGAAATAATTAACAAAAAAATATCCAATATACGAACACCATACAGATTATTTCTTTAAAGCGAGTGATCTGGACTTACAAAATAAACCGACAAGAGCTTCGCGTCAACTGCTGTCGCATTGTGTCTGCAAGTGACGCAGCGGCTCTCTTGTGCGTTTCGAGCCCTTATCGATTTCAAGGGCGAAGCCTGACGCCGCCGCGCTGGGCGAAATGCCAAGGACGAAGGTTTGGTACGTGTACTCCTAAATTATTTCCGTACTTTGATTTGGTCTACCGTATATCTTTTATCGTATTTTAGCGTTTTATTTATCGCATTACTTGACAAAGTAAATTCTATTTATGAGGACTAGATAAGAGTTTAGAGAGGGCAAAAGTGGACTTTCTCCATTCAGCCATCAAACTATTTAATAAAAAAATCTTCACCTTAGTTTTTGTACAGGTCAGGTGTATTTCGATGATGTCTTGTTCATAAACTACTACATACTAAATATATTTGTTTCTTATAAACATAACAGATTCTCATAAATTTATAAATAATATTTTATTATATTTGACCTTTTTATGTGAGAAAATGCATACCCGCCCTTGCCCCCAATTGGGAACTCTATCGTCTATAGCAAAGTGGATTTATACAATTTGGAACGTAGGTCTTAAAAAGCATCCGGAATTTTTTTTTTAAGTTTAGAAAATAACTACTACCTACTTTTTTAATTTCCGCTTCAGTGGAATTGCTACTTAAATCGTATCGACGGAGAAAAGCAATCTCGCCTTAAATATCGATTGCAAGGCAACGCCTCGCCTGGTTACGCACTATGACGGACCGTTTGAACCGCACGTGCCAACATTGCTCACAATTTGGATTGGGTATCTATCATCTTAGTCTTTATTCTATAATATTATGACCGTGCTCTTATTGTATACCTACTTTGTTATTTAAAGATTAATATTTACTAATAACACTTTCACACCATTATTTAATTTATTAAAAAATACATATTAGTACCCAACTTCTAGTTATGACCGTGAAATACATTTTTTAAAATAGAGGTTATTTTTAGACACTTTTAAACTTCGCATATTCATTTAAAATGCATGATGTCTGAGCTAAATCTTAATTTATAGTGTGTAATAATTTATGTATATTAAAAATACCAATAAGTATCCGTAGAAGCAAAAATGGAACGCGTTAAGTGCAAAGTATTACAAGAATGCGTTCGGAAACTTCCGTGTTATACTTTCAAAAATCCGTTGCACGCCACATCTGCTTTCCGCACAGACAATCTCGTTTAAAACGAACGAGATTTAGACGTTCGCGTTAATTCATATCGCTCCAGCAATAAAATGCGGGTTTAATTGCCGCGCGCACTCACCGGAACGTGGTTTCCGAACGCATCGCCGCCATGACAGTTGCTGAGATGAGACTTATTAATTTAGCTACATTTTTTTTTAATCTGGCTTCTAATTGCTTTCTTTATTGCCTTATACATTTGAACATTTCTCTTTAAAAAAACATAGTTTTATCTATGTTTTTTTGAGTAAAATTGCAAACTTTTTTTTAATGACTGGGAGATTTAAGGCAGACATCCGATTTCTATTTGTTACGACCTTTTCTTTTTATTTTTTTTATTTATTTATTAAAAATCTTTGTTCGTAAAAAGAAGAAACATCTAGAAACAATACTTTGTGTAAATTTTCTAAACGGCAGGGTTATCGGCGGTCAGCCATCTGATTGACATATCGCAGCAAGTGACAGATGTATCCACAGATAAGTTATCGTTACGATTATCTCGGGAACATTTTCGCTTATTAGCCTATCGTAATAGCACTCGAGTAAATAAAAAAAAATATATTGATGATGAATGTTTTACACGTATAAAACCGTCACGTCATTTATATTAAATTTGAATACGACGGACGACATTATGAAATAGAAAATCAGATAAAATTAAAAGAAGAGACTAATGAACAATATTATATTTGTAAACGCTTGTGGAGTCAAATAATTAATTTATGGTATCCTACAGACAGTAAAAGAAAGTGTGGGAGGAAATTTAAAAGACGGGAAGACGAAAGAGGAGCAATAAGTGGGAAAGACTTCACCCAGAACGGCTACAAAAAGAAGTTAGAAGGGGCCTTTATCCGCACGGAACAAACCGACAAGCATAGATTATATATAACTCAATATTTAAATGCATGTACTATACATATTGTATCAACAAAAATCATTTTACTATAAATATTTACTCCACATGTACGACAAAGAGCAAAAGTGTTTGGACAACCCCATTTTCAAACCACATCCAGAACTCGCTTACCAAAAAGGAACCCTAAATATCGATATTGAAAAGATTCCGTATTCATCGCTCGTCAGTACACGGCTGTAGCATGCGAATGTCAACACACTTGACATCCGTCCATTGTCAAGTGCCATCGCTTGGCGCTGCAGCGATCTGCATCCCAGATAAGCTACAAGCGTCTTTTTCTTGTTGCCGAGAGACGCAATGGATAATCCTACGAACCTGTTAAACTGGCTGTTTTTAAATATCATAAATATACCAATGCTCACTTAGACTCCGTTTTACCGTTGGTTAAAATCGTTCCAGCTATGAACAAAACATTTATATTAAAATTAAATGTTTATACAAAAAAAACTATTCAATACTAACTGGCCCGGCAAATTTCCTTCCGCCCTATAATTAGATGGTTCACTATTTTGGCGATAATGGCTTACACATAGAAGATAGATATATTCTGTCGCGGGATTTTTTGTAGGACTATTTAAGGTAAACATTTCCATTATACATTATATATGTGTAACTCTAACTGTTTTTGCAGCGCACACCAGAATAGCTCGCATATCGTGGAAGTTTTTCCTCCTTACTTGACACTTATCGTTATATTTTGGACAATTCACACAATATATTTATAAATTATAGCCTATTTGTTATTCTGATGTATAAGCTATATTATTGTAAAGTTTTATTAAATTCCATTCAGTAGTTTTTGCGTGAAAGAGGAACAAACATCCATACATACATCCACACATACAAACTTTCGCATTTATAATAATATGATGACAGTTTGATGGTCGCTTAACGTGAATTATCGTCTAATTACTTAAAGGATTTTGTAGCAAATGAGGGTGTGTCGGAAATAACTGTTTTAGTTAATTACATTTATTTAAAACAATTCCCTGTTATTTTCCATACTAATGTTATCACTATAGGCCGTAAAGTCCACATTCATTGATGACTCAACTCATACAACTTCCATACTAGCAATACGAAAGAATAACCAAAACGTTTTTAAAAGAAAGTGATATGTATTGAGTCTTTAGAATTCAAAGGCCTAAGTTATGCACGGTTCAGGCAATTATGAAGACTATTGCAATGAATCTAAGTACCAGAATAGCATGAATTATTTGAGAAAGACCAGGAGTGAGTTATTTGATCAGCTTTGTATTGAACGAGCGGTGTCCTTACGCCGCTGTGTAGTGACATGAGTCACACAAGTAAGTTCCTATACAATGGACTGATACGGTTCACAGTAAAGTAAATAATGGCTTTTAGTTTTTTAAATTTTTACATCTGTTATTCAAGGACAGGGTCATCCCCTGTCAGTGGTTTTTTTTTTGTTAGGTATTTCTCTGTAATATATTTTATTTATTTATTTAACTAAGTGTTAATTATTCTTATAGGTTCTTAGTTATACATAAACGTTGTGTTAATGTACTAGATCGCTCAGGCATTATTACCTGAAGCTAAGTGATACAGCTTCAAACGGTTTTGTTAGTTCGACGTTGCAACTACATATAGAACAATTATATGTTATACTACCTGTGCCCCGCGACTGCACCCGCCTTGCTCTTTTTACTTAACAAAATGATGTTACCTAATTTATAGTAATGTATATAATAGTACATAGCATTTTTATCGAACAAATGTTTGACATTTTTATTTATAAACCGATTGAGATAAAACAAACACTAAATATTAAATGAAGTTTACCACAATACATCAGTGAAAACCGCACCCAAATCTGTTAAGCCGTTTTGAAATTAGCGATAACAAACGCACAGACATACAGACAAAAATTCTAATAATCATTGTTTTGGGTTTTATTGCGTTTATGAAGGCCCTAAATAATAGTTTTTCTCAAACATCTTCCATGTACAGACAGCGACCAGTTACATTTTTATTATATGTATAGATATAGAATAGATATTTATCAACAATGTACTATTAATTTCAATCATAGTCTAACTTCAACTCATTCCATGCCTAAAGTCGCGATTAAAGACCCCAAGCGAGCTCGTTTTGCATGCGTGGTGCAAAAAGACGGCGACGTTACTTCAGCGATGCTGATTGAGCTTGTCTCCATTGCACCGCTACGCCACGGTACCGGCCGTGTCGTTGGATTTGCTTGTGATATTTTGCCAATTATTTTCAACTACTTATTGCCACCCATACGTGCATTTCGAGTGGCGGTCAGATATACTATTGATATAAGACAGCAATCTTGCTATGTAATTACGTAATACATGCTTATATCTTGTAGATATCTTTTAGTAGAACAAATAAAATAAAACAGAGACCAATCGTGTCGTCGCCGTGCAATGGAAATACATTTTCGCTGGGTCTAATTTTAGCCGTGTGCGGCTGTACTCAGTACAGTGCAGTACTGATTGTCCTTTTTGGGATGCCGAGCCTTTGAGTGTCCTCAACAATTTAAAAGTAAACAGTAAAAATGTGTGCATGCGACGCGCTGGCATCACTAGCGCCGTTCGCGACACTAGCGCCGCCGCGCTAATTCTGTCCGTTTGTCGCGATGCAGTTTAGCGCGCCACTTGACTTGAAATATACCACTGAGTGCTTTTATTTGCAATCATTTGCATATGTAAACCACTTACAGATCAAAAGACGTTGAAGGAAGAAGAAAAATACAAAATAGCAAAATTAAAAAAAAAATAAGAACCTCTTATAACCAAAATATGCTTACTCTGTTGTGTCACAGAATTTTTAATTACTTAATTCTATTTATAACTAAGACTATTTGTAAAACGGATGGTTTGAAAGTGAAATAATGGTTTGTTATGCGGCAAACGTGCTGGCAGCATTGTCATGCAGGGCACGCTACATGCATGGCCGTGGCGAGTGTGACCACATGCTGGTTAATAACTAAAACCTTAATTATTTTTATCAACGTAAACTTCTAAATAATTTACTTTCGTTTTAACTACTCCAAATAACCTTAAAACTTTGCTAGGAGATGTTTAACGAAATTAATAATCGATATACACTACTGATACACAAAACTATATTTTAATTTCCTTAAAATTGTCGCTTATTTGCCGTCTTTGCGAAGCATGTATGTACTTTTAACATTTTGGAGGTAATCCACATTCACTTAAATATAAGAAAATACTTTTATCAATACAGATGATATAAAATCTTGATAATACTCAAAGTTTACGTGGCTGAGGTAAACTGTTAGATTCCCTAGTCCTCTATAGTGCGCGTAATAACACAACGTGGACACCCCCGGCGGCGCGCTGTGAGTCGGAAACGAACTGACGTCAGGACAGACAATTGCATTTTAAATATACGTGGCGTTGCACTTAAAGTACACTTAAACTGCCTTTAATCTTATATTCGGTAACACGAACATGTATTTAATGTCACTTCAAAGGACTTATAGGTTTACAGACGTCGCCAGACGTTTTATGTAGGAAATGGGAAGTTTATAAGGCAAAGTCTCACAACTTATCAGATGGAATAAACTATACATTTCGCAGTATTCTTGTTGAGTCGCCCAATAAATATAACAGCTGCTGCCATCTATACCACTGTTTGATCTCTAACGGATTTTTTCCATTTTCAAAGATAGAACACTAGCCCATTCACTCTTACCTTGTAGGTATCCACAACTGTAGTACTAGATTATTATTCTAAATCGTGTAAACTTTTATCTAAAACAAAACAAATGTCCTAAATATGGCGTCCGTGTTGTAGTCACCGCGCGCCATGTTCGCTTCTCGGCGGCGACAGTGTCAAGGTCGCGCGCCGCTGCGTGTCATTTTTATTTTGCGTACTGCGCATCGCGATGCGTTCGGGATCGCGTGCAGACGCGCATCCAGTACTCACAGCGCTTGTAGCGCTGCTTCCAACGAACTCATTTAATTTGTGATGCGCTGAGCGCTGAGCGCTGAGTAAATTATATGCAGTCGCCATCGCTAAGCTGCAAAGAATAATAACTTATATTGAACTAAATTATGATGAATAATAATATTGGTCTTGAAAGCAGCGCTTCGAGAATGTTTTTGTGTCTGTTTTTTGCTATTATTATTAGCAATACTGTTAATAACATATATTAGATAGTGTATAAAACTAGTTCTTTATTTTATCTCTTCTGATCAAGTTCTGGGCTGCGTGTCCTGATAGGATGCAATCAAATGCTGCATTAATCAATTAACGAAGAGCAAACTAGGTTATGTTTTGTTAGTACAAATTAGCTATTTATTGTGTCCACGGTCTCACTTACATTTAATAAGATTTGGACTAATTAACTGAGGCAATAAGCTTTCCAAGCGACCTATCCCAACTCGTACAGCGGCAGCCTGTCGCCTCGGACGACGCACACAAAACAAACTCCCCGAGCCCCGAGCGGCCGGCTATCGCGCGCCGCACTAAAATAAATTGAACATGGAGCTACGAAACAAGCAAGCTTTGCATTGATAAATAATATACTGCTAATATTTCATTAAGATACAAAAAGGCTTTATTTAATGTAAATTGATGTGAAAATGTCTTTGTTCTAGGTAATAATCCCCCGATCTTGCTGAGGGATCTAATTTCGAGGTATTTTGTAACAGATAAAAATTTTTTACTAATAAATTGAAGCATACATAGGAAATTTTATGATTCGTCTGCAGATTTTTATATATTTATTATGGTAAAGTTACCACCGGCACTGCTCGAGCACGAAAAACTACCAAATATTTAAAAAAAACTACACCACAATCTACGTTTTAAAAAGGAGAATGTAAAATATTAGATGAGGTTACGTTTCAGAATTTTATGCTTATTTTTAAATGTTTTAACTGTAAGGATGGATAAGCCGTTGGGCTGTTTTTTAGATAAAACTGGCCTACTTAGCATACCTTTAATTACAAACTATCCAATCCAATACCGCATCCATAATTTCTGACATGTGTCGACTGTCATCTTGTCTCGCCAGCCGGCTAGCTAGACACGAGCTTGTAATTTCTTCCCTTTACAGAGATTTGTTTGTTCAGGTTGCGGGGTCGGCCATTATAGACACTGTATAATTTGAGATATGCTTTCTTAAATGAAAAATAGTATGAAAGATAATATTGTTGTATAATAATGAACTAAAACTGGACTGGACATGGATTTAATTTTGTATTGGATTCTACCGAATAGAATTTACTCAAAATGCAAAGAATTGTCGTTACTTTGTAAGAAAGCTCCACATAAATATACAAATTTAAATGTTTTTTGTATTTTCGAAATACAAAAATTATGAAATATTTTATTTTTTTTATTAAGTGTAGACTTTCTGAGAATATTACAATAGATCTATATCGCTTATGATCACCAAGGGGAACAAAGAAGTTTGCCACGATGTGGATTCTAAGAAATATACTGGCCGTTTGTTATCTCGTAGGCCATGGCATGCGATTTTATAAACAAATTATTGGCAGATGATACGCGAGTATATTGGATTAAAAAATGAACATGGGTTCAGTGGGAGCAGGACAATGGTCTCGTTTGGACGACTGGAAGATAGAAGGAAATGAACTTGGCTGGATAGTTTAAAATATGACAATTACATTAATCACTAAATATGGCGTCTTAATTTTTCTAATTACATTTGTCGGTAGCTTCCATAAGCCCGGGCGCTGCGGTCGGCCGCCATGTGCATCGAGACGCGGTGGTCACGCGCGGGTGCCCTCACCACCGTTAATAAGATTTCGTATTTTTTCGACCACATGTCTAAAGCACTACCACATATTTCACCGGTGAATTACGATTTAATTTTGAGATTGAATGACCGCCTTTCCTTTTTTTGTTCATCGTGTTCTGTATCTTTTTAACTTTAACAAGATATTGTGGTTATTTTAATTAAGAAAGGGTGATTCCAAGAAAATAATACCGTTATTATAACGCATACTTTGTGTTGAGACAATGTCCCACGCCGCAGTATCTTACAGGGTTGTCCAAGTGATTTCAAAACAGCTTTATTTTTCGATTTTCACTACCATCTTGAATATAAAATACACCAATTGTGAACTAACTTTAGTCGATTTATATTGTTCACCGGTTACCGTTAGGCCGGATTCGTGTTAGCTTGGTGTTCTGCGTAGTGTCGCTTCGCTTATCCATTCAGAGTCCGGTCCCATTCTACTCCGTCTCCTTCTATTATAATTCCACGACACTGCCGACCCTGTTAGACACTAATTAATTAGATCACGGTGTTTTAAGTCAAAAAAGTCTACTTCTGTCACGAATCAAATGTGTACAAACTGAAAAAATTAATACAGTATCTGTGCTTATTTGGAGCCGTATGATACTAGTCTCATCCTTATTTAACTGATCTATGCAATATGCTATCATAGGGTGAGCATAATTTTGAAAAAAAGATGGCCGCCGTATTTGTTTCCTATTTGGGCCCTTCATCCATATACTAACCTTTTGTTATAATAAATTAAACAGTTAATTCTCATTCCAGCTACAATAATAAACATAAACAATACATCTATGTATAGATATAAAATATGTGTTCGTTTGTTTAAAATTGCTAAACCCATAAAGATCTTTATTTGTCGTTTTGAAATGTTGACACAGCGTTGTATTCATACGCTTAGGATTCTATGTATTCCTTTTATTTTGATCACAATCAGATCCCGAGGGAAAGGAAAAAAAGATAAAAGCTTTCCCATATCGGTTGCCATGGTAAACAACTTTTTTATACGCGGAATAAAATTACAAAAAAATAAATGTGAGAATGAGTGCGAAGCCGTGGGCAAAAACTAGTTTATCAATAAAATAATTGCGATGTTTAATTCTTGGACACGACCAAGTACTCCTTAGTCATGCCGATGTGTTAGATCGATCATTTCGAGGCAGCAGCGTCCGCGAATCTGACGCGAGCCGCGACCGAAGCGTGTCGTTGAACTCGTCTAACGGCGTGCGCGTGCGCAGCAGTCGGGGGTGTCTTGTATAACGTCTTGTTGACGTCATCAACAATGATACACCAGCAATATGTATCCAGATTCACTCAGGATGTTAAGGATACCTCCTGAATTTTTTTAATGTAGTCAACAAGTTCACTAATCACTTAATTAGAACAATTGTCTGCCTACACTTCTTTAGGATCTCTATAGTCTAGTTGTTGATTACCGAACGTCTTATAGGGTTTGGTAACCTACTTAAAAAATCATTATTGTTATTTGTAGTTTCGAGTATCAAATCCAGTGTATTAACAACCTCAGGTAGTTCCTCAATCAGTTTTCAGTATGTTTTAATCCGAGCTTTGTTACTAATATGGCTTAGCGATACATAAAATGGTAAAAATATTAGACCGTCCGCGCAGCTAACAAAGCAACCGCTCGCTAACTGTACAGTTAAAACGGCACGTTTAACTACATCGCGGCTCTCGCTCGCTTTCTTAAGCTGCGGATCTGATCTGGGCCACTAACTGTCTTACAATCTTAACGACGACTTTGCAACCAATCTTTTAACTGAATTACAGATATTGTAAAGCCGACTCGCCCCGGCACCGCACAAATAGTTTATTACAAACTTTCATCCCCTATTTTTCCCTTTAGGGGATGAATTTGGACTATGCGTTTATATATCAGTATGTTTGTATATTTGAAACTAACGACTAGCCCCGGCTTCGCACGGGTAGTTTCACCATACGTTCATACCCCTACTTAAGGTAATCGCGCCAACTGTCAAACGACTGATAGTTATGTCAAACGCGCTTAGGTTACCCGCATTGGAAAACCTAATATGGTTGTTAGGTTTTCTTAATTT
The DNA here is from genome assembly GCA_000931545.1 of Papilio glaucus. NCBI lineage: Eukaryota > Metazoa > Arthropoda > Insecta > Lepidoptera > Papilionidae > Papilio > Papilio glaucus. Next base: position 24,843 of record JWHW01048386.1, on the reverse strand, counting down.
TTCGCGCAACTTTCTTGTTTCATTTTTCATTAGAACCTTCTCCAGACAATAACCAACACCAACAAAAAAAGAATTGGCGAAATCAACAACTAATTTTGGATCCACTTTAACCCTATGGGTCCACATGATGAAGGCGACTTTTGTCGAATCCTTCAAGTTGGCCTTTTGGATGATGGTGATGATATCTTTGTAGCTCTAAAAACACCACCCTGGTGAAGATACCTGGCAATAACTTAAACAGAGCAATTATAAAAATGCAAACGGAATACAAATAGAAATTAATATTTTCATTCCTACCATCATGTTTTTATTATATGAACAATTGAAACGGAAAGACAATCGGCGCTCATTTTTATATCAAAATGTATACAGATTATAATTAAAAGCACGTTAATTAAGAAGAGCCACAAATAAAATTGTCAAAACATGAGTACTGTAACCGACTAATTAACTACAGTTTGCTATTTAACGTAATTAACTAGTTATTAATGGTAAAACGAAAGCAAAATATTATCTTACCGACTCTCTCCGTTTATTGAATGAATCTCTGACTTTAAAAACAAAAAATAAACTTTTGAATATTCACATTTTATAAGCAAACAGTTTTCCAAATTCAAATAACTTTGAAATTGGAACGAACTCGTTAAAAAAAAAGAAAGTTGAAAATGAAATCTAATCTAGAACAATTCTACATTTTATGGATATTTTCGAAAGTGATTTTATTTTAATGTTTTGAGGAGTGACGTATTTTAAATCATATATTATAATAAAATAATTGTTTCGTCACCTAACAAAGTAAATAAACGTCACGAAATTTACTTCCTCCATTATTATTTGGTGCACAGACATGTAAATGTCATTAGCATCTGAGTATGTGTCAGGGAGCGGCGTGCGCGTGCGCGTGCGCGCTCGACCACCAAGGGACCGGAACACGCTCGTAAACCTTACGTCACACCAGCAATTACCATCCGACAACCGGATCAGTCGCCACTTACCGAAGTCAACTCTTCCGTCGATTTAATTCATGCTAAAGATTTTTTGCGGCTGTTATTTGCCGTAAAATTATATTGCTCTTGTGCGCTATTTCATTCTTCGTTTATATTGATAGGCAAAGATGTTACATACCTCCAGCTGGAGCATCCGGGACCCAAAAGTGAAGCCATCTTAAGGCGTGAACGACTTCGTACAATCCAGGTCATTCGTTTCACGCTACACGAATACAAAATAGTTTAGTTTTTACCCGCCGTGCAATTAAATTTAACTGACGTTTGTTCAGCTTCCCATTAATTATGATGAATCATACATATCTGAGGTCAACTTATATTGGATTTCAAATATATATCTATAGAAACATTCATGCTTTAGACCTTTAAGGGATGTATTTTAAAAAATCCTTTCTAGTGCTAACCTATGTAATAACAGAATTTCAAGTCTGAAGCTTTTTCTTATCTTATCTAATTTTTAGTTACTCATAATTGGCATTTTTATAATTTAGTTACTCATAAATTAGTTGGATGAAAGTTTTAAATCAATATCTACTATTAGTTGAAACATAAAATTGGCGATCAGCTCAATTCCTATCATATTTGAGCCCAAAACGACCTAAATTAAAAATAGTGATTACTATATCTCTGTCTACCTCTGGTTACGATTGTGACTTGGTTTTTTATAACTATTCACTTCAAAAGTAAATTAAGATCACTTAAAAGCTTTCAAGTTAATTCAAAGCGGGACAGAGCTGACGGACCCCGTGCCACTTGATCAAGTCAACAACTCCCTCGTCTACTTGACTTGAGGTCTTCACTCGAGTGGCTTACGGGACTACCTCTTCACTACAAGAGTCGTTAAGTCCACTATTTTCTTGATTAAATCCCAAAGCCTTGAGCGTGAGACAAGATTATAAAGGATATAAAACATCGGAAGAGATTACTTAAGTTAATTTTTACTTAATGGTACTTGGTAATAATTCTTGGTAAAACTGATCTTTTGGGGAGTACCTCGCCTAGGCAGTTCAAGGCAGATACATTATTAGAATAAACATGGCTATCCTAATATTTCGTATTCACTTGCCTCACACCCAAAGAAACCCCAATCTTGGAAAATTTGCCAACAGATAACAAAAAAAAAGTATAAAAATCAGGAGATTTGTTGCGTTCACTTAGCAAATGGTGTAAAAAATATTATTTCATCAAGTTTTTATATTTACACAATGAAATCCTATTTGAATAGTGCATACCTTGAATTACTGGAAGCGATTACACACATTGTTAGCTTGGAGATGCAGTTATTCTGCGATGTTGATCCCGTTGTATTATTTCGGCGTATGCGTCGTGCATGAACCGCTACCGGTCGCACCGGTCTAACACCAGAGTATTAAGGTGCTGAACAAGGAGAGACAAGAACAAACGAATAGCAGCAAGTCCTCCCTCCGTAACCCTCAATAAGGGGTCAAAATTAAAGACCTAACACTTTCGCTTCTTTAACATAGATACACTTACATAAACATTTTTGTTAATTTCGGGTACTTG
>JWHW01048385.1:38577-62159 GCA_000931545.1 Papilio glaucus | reverse complement strand
TCGCGTTCACAGCGTCCGCGGCCGCTTTTGGACACTGAAATTGTAAACCTAACGGATTCTTTATAACATCTGTAAAACTAACAGAGTCCCACGTCTTAGCACCCCGTTCAGTGTTAACTACATTCCACAAGGCTTTTTGCGTGTTCGAACTGGTTGATATTATATTTGAGTAATGCTCCTTTTTGTTTGTTTTAATTAGCTCTTCATATTGGACAGATAGTTTATTAATGTAGTAACTCAAATCAACATGCGAATATTTTGCCTGTAATTCTATAGTCTCCGATAGAAGATCTTTTAAGACAAGGATCTCTTCTGTGACCCACGATATTTTTTTATAATTTTTTCTCTTAAAGGGAAAGCAAATATTGTATTTATTCCTTATTATATTTATTATCCTTATTACATTTATTCTTAGGATGGTGACAAAAATAGCAAATCTCAAGAGTTTGACGAAATTCTTTTCGTCGAAAATATCTGTCCTCGCCTCTCACAAATATAACAATGAAAAGAAACGAAAATGAATAATTTATTGCGATTGTTGCTTGGATGTCTTGCGAAAAAGGAGGTTAAAAAAAGTTTTTTATAAGCGCCCGTAACCCAGAGGGGTAGGCAAAGATAACGGATATCCATTTGGCGCAATCCTGGCACACCTCGCTCTCTTTTACATCCATACATCGACACATACATGCTCTTCGTCTTCCTTCTTTAGTATGCCACTAATTTAATTTATGGTTCATTTTATCAATATCTTCGGGTTGAACACATTGTTACTTGAATGTGACTGACCTGATATGAGTTAATCGTAAGCATTTAATGCATTTTAAGTTAATAATTTATGGTCCAAATGTTTTACATAGAATCGATTTACGGCCTAATACCAAATTCAATTGGCCTAAATTCGCTTGATTGTATAAGCGTGTGCTTACACTGCCAAAAACAAATTGTCATCTCAATTTTGGTTGGTTGGTTTGGTTGGTTCAGTGAAATAGATGTGGAAACCCACGGTTATAGTGATCCCATCCCAAAGCTGTCAGATGTTTTAACAGTGGTAGAGCCCGCAAAAACAACATCTGTTGCACGAATGGGCCGGCTCGACCGGTGAAATACCACGACCTCACAGAAAACAGGCGTGAAGTAGACTTACTCTGCGTTTCGTCTGATGAGTGAGGTGCCGGAGGCCTAATTTCAGTCCTCTTCCCCTTTCCACCCTTTCTTAGGATATGATGGGAAAGGGAAAAGGATTGGACGGGGAGGGCGTTAACGGGGAAATATGCTTATTCCTGTCTATGCCCTCCTCTGTCAATAAAGGTAGGCAACGCATCTGCAACACATTTGCTTGTTGCGGATGTCTATGGACAGCACTCACTTAACATCAGGTGATCCGCTTGTTCGTTTGCCACCTTCTTCCATAAAAAAAAAAATGTTACTTATTTTCTAAATGACAAATACACTTGTACAGTATTGGTGCATATTTTGATGGTTTGAGTAAGGTAGCTTAGGGCGACAAAGCAAGAAACAATTGTTTTATTAAAACATTAAGCGTATTTTATTTCCATATCTATTTTCTATTTCATTATATATTTAACTTTATTGTAGTTTAGTGGAGGGCTCCTTCATCTTTCTCCAAACAGTTTTGTTTGGAACCAAGAGTTAACCAATCTTCTCCTATCGCTTTGAAATTTTTTAATTGTTTTGCTAGTGTTAAAAAATATTATATGGTAAATTATTATGAACACCTACATGTTCAGGTTTCAATTAAAATTTACTAATGCTAAAGCGACATCTATATCCAATACTATTAAACATTTACAAATTTATACTCAAATAGAATTCAATGTGAAACTGTAGATGGCGTTTATACATAATGCTATATTTCAATAAGTTTCTAATCTAAATAAATAAAATTAAATACTTTTTGTTTTATTCAACATTACAGTTTGTTTAATTACTTAGGTATTTTGCAAACTTTAATAATAAAAAATCATTGAATCAACTTTTACATATTTAAATAATCAGCCAACTAACTCATATTTTTTTGCATAAATATTTAAAATGAATGCAATGACACTGTTAAACCCAGCAGAGTGACTTGCATTAAGACATAGATAGGTTAAGCACATTTTGTTTATCTGTATTTCATTACACTTTGACCAAGATATTTTTACTAGATCCAAACATGCATTAGATGTGGAAATAAGTACAACATATTTTTATTGGTTATGGCGTATATCAAATAACATACATTCACAAATATGTACACATCAATAAAAGTAGACAGATAAATAATTAAAAGAACATTTTAAATGCAATGCCTAGTTCATAAAAATATCAGATAGCACAGAAAAAGACAAAAGAACATATATAGTAGTTACAAAAGTTATTAATAATCATTTTATTATAATTCTACTGCATTGAAGGACTATCAATTTCCTTGAAATAATTTATAAGCATTGCATTGTATGCATATAGCTTGTATTTAAGGAGTCTTGTTGTATTGCGTCTCATAACATATGTTAGTTAAGCTACAGTAATGATAATGACAATAACTACATCATTGTCACACAGAATCAATATTGCATATTTATAAGCACATGCTCACACTGCTTTGCATATAGACTTCATACATCTTGTCAGGTAAATTCACTACACCAACTCGCACATCTCTTGAATGTCCCTCAACAATGTTGCTGTACACTTCCTCGGACTGTATCAAGAAGGAAGCATAAGCATTGATGCACAAGTGTGCACTACCTCAGTGTAGGGGATCCCGCAGTTCATGTAGAAATTAGATAATATAAATTCATTACAAAAAAACATTGCTAAAGATAGACTAATTAAGACCATAGGGACTATGTCTCCCTGTCTCTCTCACTTTGCTATAGTCATTTACAAGTTTTAGTTTATCTAATAACTTCAGTGCATATTACAACCATAGGGTGGGATTGACTATATCTATGATAACCTTCATTGTACAATGATATTGTATAATAATTGCAATATGAATATTCTTATTGAAATTATTCTATGATTTCAACACCACTAGAACTTTCATCACTACTCTCTACTTCACTAGATTCTTCGCTGGACTCATCAGATCGATCACTGCGTGCTGCTTTCCGCGCCATTAATTCTTTGTACTCCCTTACTGTAATTTTTCTCGGCACTATTTCTCGCAGAAAATCTAATGTATCATCTTCTTGCACAACCTCAGCTATGTGTTTGTATTCTAACATATTGCCTTTTGAATTTTTGTACGCCCTTTTGGCTAGGTCCGTAACAAACATCTCCTGAAATTAAACAAATATAAATAATTTTGTATCGTTTTTATATACAAATTTACGTTACATTAAAAGTAGCGGGAAAGTGTATAATACTAACTGTCACTTTAGTAACTACATACAATGGTTCCGGTCCAACTGCATCTACCTCTGGAGAGCTTTTCATAATCGTCTTAACTCTAGACAAAGGCAAGTGCAGGTCTTTTTCCGGTTTTGAGGCAGACATTTTTTATATTGACCACTATAGGCTTGGATGGAAAGTTAGAATTTGAAATTTGAATAGTTTGTTTTGTTAGACACTTTGAAGTTTAAGTCAAGTTCAAGTTTAAATAAATAATGCTTCCTTGATCCTTCCCTTTCTCTCCAATCTTAAACCAAAGAGTATAATTATGTATCAAAGAGTATATACATAAAATATTCGTTACACAGATAGTAAATAAAATTTCATATCCTTTCAATGTCGAAGTTTTTTTTTGTTTAACGAAGAAGGAGGTAAATTAGCAAACTATTCACCGATGTTAAGTGGATAACTTCGTCTTTAATATACGTAGATATGCACCCGTAAAAAACAAAAAAATATGCCACGGGAACCATACATTTTCCGGAATAAAGGCTACTTTTTATCCCGGAAAATATATATGCTAACTTAAAAACTTTTTACATGTTTGTATTTTAATTTTATATATTCCTCTCTTTTCTTCTTTTATGCAACTAATCTTTTTTCAACAAATTTAAAATATTCTTGGATTTTGATAACGGAACGTACAAGTTTTACTTAAAACTATAATTGCCATAGATCGAAAGATGGCGTTGAGATCGAGCTCACTCACTATTCCGAAACTTAATTTGTAATGCGTAGCATCGGGTACAGGTAATAGGATGATACTCTGATTTAATTTAGTGGGTATTATCAGTGTAGTATAGAATACGACTGAAAGCATTTTAAAAAGGAAAAAAAAACTTTTACATTTAAATATATTTACTCATTAGTCGTTTTGATTATTACCGACGCAGACTTCCTAATAATTGTGGGCATTTCGTATGATCCAACACCTAAATTTTCTACAAGGCCTTAATAGCTCAATAAGTCGACTCATAGCAGAATTGGCTTTAAAGCACGTTCTCCTACTTATTGGTTAAATTGTGTTACTACTTTCAACACAAAATAAATTGTATTAATATTTTAAATTTAAGTTTTGTTGATGAGTATAAAGATACAATTATTATTTAATTTCTAGTTTACCGTGTTGTTATAAGCTTACATTATTAGTATGCTTTAACAGTGGCAGAGCCCGAAATAGCTGTTGCCTCACCTCAGAGAAAACAGACGTGAAACAAGAGGCCTATCCTAGTCTTTTCCCCCCTTCCTATTTATTTTTCTAATAAGAGGATGGATAGAGGAAGAGGATTCGACGGGGGAGACGATGGTTAGAAAAAAATATTTTTTCTGTTTGGCTGCCTGTGTACGTTAAAGGTCTAGGCAATGCATCTACATCTCTTTATCTTGTTGCAAATGGCTTTGGGTAACGATCACTTAATATTGGACGGCTTGCCCCTGTCTACTATATCATTCATTCATTTACTAAATTAATCGAAAAATCATTCATTCATTTACTAAATTAGTCGAAAAATCATTCATTCATTTACTAAATTAGTCGAAAATCTAATAGCTTCAATTCATAATTCCGATGAAGTATTGGCTAGTTTAAGTAACAATAGATTATTGTAATAATTATTTTTATTTTTTTCACTGGACTCTTATGATTGTTGGTAGACAAGGTACGTACATCGTAAAAAAATTAATAAAATCAGTAATAAACAAGCAAGCCTGTCATAGATGGAATGGAAAGAATAAATTCAAATTTTTTGGATATTACTACGAGGCGAGCATTTTATGTAACGACTGAATTAGTTAAATGCAGGTTATGTTCACCTTATTGCGCTCAATGTCAATTTTTTTAGCAAAAGTAACTTGGATTAAAATATGTTGGTTTTTTGTTTAAAAAACTCATCAAAGTTATAGGAACAAATTTTTTTTCATACTTTGAAAATAAATAATAAGACATAGTGACACGTAAAAATTACTTTAAATATATCAATATAACAGTTTGTTAGATGTAATGGTACAAAAGGAATGGGTTCATAATAAAAAAAAAGATTGTAGATATAGTCTTAACGCTAGCTGTCTTTATTTTCCATTTCCTTATAGAAAATATGTTTTCGAAAAACAGTAGTGGGTCGGGGTCGAGCCCGGGGCCCGCGCGGGCCGCTGACTAGTGTCGCCCACTTGCTCCGCTCAACATCCAATAATATAAACGATAAATAATACAAAAAAATACTGATAGCGCGAGATCGAAAGCTTCTTACAGGGACTTCTCGATTTTGATGAGTTCAGCGATGCCGTCGTACATCTCCTTGACGGCGTCGTACTCGGTGAGGCCCATGCGCCGCTTGTTGGAGATGTCGTAGACGCCACCCTCGGCCTCGGTGTGCTCGCCACGAGTGCCACGCACCTGCAGGTGGTACTTGCTCGCCACCTCTTCCAGCTTGGCCTTGTCGGCCGCCAGCTTCGGCAGCTTGATGTGCACGGACGCGCGCACGGTCGTTCCCAAGTTGGTGGGGCAGAAAGTGAGGAAGCCAAGGCGGTCGTTGTGCGAGAACGGAATCCTCTTCTCGATGTCATTGACGGCGGTCACCAGCCTCTTGTACACCTGCTTCAGATCACCGCCCATCTGCATGGAGATGATGCGGAGGTGGTCCTCCTCGTTGCACCATACGAGGAAAGTCTTGTTCTCATTGTGGTAGATACCACGGCCGGTGGGCCAGAAGCGGCACGCGTTCGCTGCCTGCAGAAAGCGGTCGCCCTCCTTGAACAGGAAGTGGTCATCGATCAGCTGCTGCTGGGTCTCTTTCGACATGCCGGTGAGCGGGTAGAATGTACCCTTGAGTTCACCCTCGAGGCCGGACAGGGTCGACGAAACCTTGTCTTCCATCTCCTTGTATTGGGCCTCGGTCAGGCAGGGGTTGAATGGGTAGCCCTCCAGGGAGCGACCGCATCGAACGCGGGTGGAGACGATGAACTCGCTGGCCGGGTCCAGGTTGCCGAGGGTCTCTACATCACCCCAGTTCTTGGGCGGGTGCTTGTCAGTCTTCTTGAAGCCATTGTGGTAGTCCTCAATGATGGGGTCGAACAGGTCCGCGAACACTGTGTACGCCTCGGCATCGGGGGCGTAGATTCCAACACCGGAGTCCAAGTTCTCAATACCTATAAACAAAAAATAGGTATGTAAAATACTGAAAGGATTATAATTTCCACAGGTAGCACTGCGAGGTGTCGAATTTATTTGCAACGGCTTAATTGAAACAATGAACAATAGAGCTATCAGTTTTCTGCAAATGACATTGCATCACCATTTTCAATGTTATCTCTAACTTGTATCAGTAAATAATCAATAATCTGCCTTCAGCGGCATATCGTTCAAATATTGTTTAAAAGATGATTACGTAATTTCTGATGCGAAAGTAAAAAAATATTTTACTTAGTCCATGATATTTGCTCCTTATTGTAAAAATAGTGAGATATTTTATAAAAATGCGAACATGAAAATAGTTATCTTTGTGGATAATGAAATAACCTTTTAAACTAGAATAGTTTAGAAATATTAACAAATAGTAAAATAAAATAATGCTATGCCACCATATGTTACAATTTGCACGTAATAAGTCTTGAATAATTTAAATAATGCAACTTACCAGATTGGATGCAATCCAAGAGGGTTGAGCCGAAAGAGGTCTTCTTGTTCTTAAGAGCGTCGAAGACCTCCCTGGTGAGGTACTTCTTCAGCAAAGATTTGGAGTCAGAGCCCTGGAGCTTGCTGAACCCAGCTTCCAATTTCTCGATGGTTGCGGCGTCCACCATTGTTGCGGCTTTTCTGCAAGTAATATAATTTGCAACATTGTTAATTGCGGGTAACAAGGATACACATAATTAAGGCAGATTATAAATTCTAACGCCTTTAACGCTGCACAGGTCGCACGAGTACACATCTTTGCTATTTATACTTATATTCAAACAATATAACGCAGAAAATTTCAAGAGTGACGTTATAATGTCACACTCAAAAGGAAAAAAGGCGCAATCAATAGATAATTTTTCACTTTTTCATTAAAAATATTTAGGCACATGTCTTACTGCAGTGTGTCCACACACATAATTTTTTAAATAGATCAAAAATGCACGTTCCTTTAAAATACGACATAATGTTAACACAAATTAGTAAAATATATCAATTTAATACAAGGATTACAAACCGCCTGATGAGGTAATACGCAAGTACAGCGCCGCCGCAAACCACTATTGGAATTGTTACTTTTAATTTATAATTCATGCCGATGGATTATATGTCGATATAACAAATGCAATTGGCGGATTCCAGAAAGGGTCTAACAACTACGGGTGGAAATGCCGCTGTGACTGACGAACGACTAATACGTATTTGTTTAAAACACACCCTGTGGCACTCGGTTTTAGTGGAATTACGTAATTTAGGTAGAGGTCGCTGAGTCGGCGCGCAAGTCGGGCGGGTGTCTCGCTCACTGCGCACCGTCGTTCCTCGGCGACGCGCAGCCCTACCTCCCACTCGTCGCCGGACGAACGTATTATCGTTTCTTGTTACCTCTTTGCATTCAATTCTTTTCATAGGTACACATAACCGATATCGAATTACCGCGCATAAATTCCACGTATATTGCACCGACTAACCTAACTTCAAATGTACTTGTTATTTGAAACAATACAATCGATTTTAGTATACCTTCTTTTAGCTTTTACTCAATTTTGATTATGCACTAAAATATACAACATGCCTATTATTTTACGTTTAAGGTACATTGGAAACAATATTCTAAAAATGCAACTACCTATTAATTTTAATATTTCCATCGGTATGAAAAAAACATTTGTATGTTTACATTTAACTTTATATCAACGAAGAAATGTATTTTAGAAATATATACATACAAATGATTAGTTTTTTGTAGGAATCGAATTTTTATTGCAACACGCTTGCAGTAATTTATAAAAAGTAAATAAACAAAAATACGAAAATACATTACCACCAATGATATTATGCAAAAAGTTGTATAAAATATGATTGTAAACCTAAGAGGGGATATTTTAAGAAAAGCTTATTTCGGATTAACCTGTCATTCAAATGTACATAGGAAAATAATTAATCATATAGAAAAAATGTGTTTCGGTTTCGTGAAATGATTATTATGGCACGTAATTATGATGTTTTTAGCGAAGAAATTAATCTAGGTGAAAAGCGTAAATAATAAAAAAATTAAGGGCGACCAGAGATGAACGCCGGCTGGGACATACGCACCCGTCGGCCGGTTTGTTTTCCTTGTTTTCTTTCGTTGCACAGCCACCCATGTTCTCGATTATACTGTATGATTTACTAGCGGCTAAACATGCACTAAATCACATAAAAACTACAGCAAATAAATAAAATGAACGGAGGACTAAATGCAATGATGGAATGATATTTGTCCAAATGAATGTTGCCGTGGCGGAGCGGCAAGGGCGAGGGGCGTCCCGATCGATGCGCGGCACGCAGGACGCACGCGGTCGAGCTTCCCGCCCTTCGGAGTTCACTTCAAAACTTTTCGGAGGGAAACCTACCCCCGGCAGGCGCCACCGTTTACCTTCGCGAGTTATCTCCGAATGCAGCACTGCAGTTTCTCGAAGCGCGATATCATATCGTAACAGCACTTGAAGTAATCTCAACACTCTTGGAAAGGTTTAAGCCGTCAGTTGTCACGTAACTCTTTATAAAACACGGCATGATGGTAACGGTGGCGGCTGGCGGTCGGCGATGTGCGTGCGGACGACGTAATATAATTAAAAGTAGCCACCGCTTACCTTGCACTAGAACAACCGTCGAAGTCGACTGCGAGGTGTAGAATGGTCGGAGTGGGAGCGCGCTGTACGTTAAGCCGGGCGCCCCCCCGCGCCCGCACCGCGCGGCCTAACCTTGGCTTTGCTGATGCTTCACGTCGCGCGGCCCGCTGCCGCTGCAGATCTACGATTTCGCTGAGCCGGCCGGCGCGGCGCGGCGGCGAGGCGACGTTCAATTCTTACAACGATGACTGTCATTACATTCCGGGGATAATCGTGATTCATTTGGACAAGCCCCCCGCAAACGATATGTTTATGACTTGCGATTAAAATATGTATTTATAAAATATATATTTAAAAAACAAATAAATACCCAGCCTAAAAATACTCAAGAATGCAAAGCACAAGGCATTAGTTTAGAATCAATCTCTGCCTGTAGCTTCAGAAAGTAGTCAGAAGCACTGATTTTCTGTGAAGGCCTCGAAAACAATAATTTTAAGGAATTACTTAAACAGGAACAACTTACATTACGAATTGATTGCCTTCCGTATAAGGGATTATTTTGCGTAAAACCGTGTTACACATTAAAGTGTTAACAATATTTATTAAGTGTTTTAAATAATTATGTACACTATAATTTTAGTGTCATTATTCTTAACTTTATCAGTAAGCTTTAAACGAAAGTGAGTTCTTAGTTATCTAAGTGGTCAAACTGCATAACTTAGGCGCCCATAACATCCGAACCTCATTAGTATGCGCCTTAGTCTTTAATCAGAGATGAGTCCACTCAACCTTGAGCTTTTCGTACTAAACAAACAGGATAAGGTTGTTATTTTTGTTTGTACAACAGAATTTCATTTAGGTATTATAACACGATACTTGTACCCTATTTACCCTAGTAGCATACAATCAGTCGGGCAATATGAACTCTGGTCACACTATGCCGACCCCACATACAGATAAAAGGGATGATGAATACTTCAATTCTTAAATAAGTAAATCGATTTAAAATAATTGTTAAAATATATTACAGATTATGTTAACGTTATCAGTTGAAACGAGATCATCAAAATAGATTTAATAGAGAGTTCTTTTCATCTGGACCGGGTCCAAGCCGGTGCGTTGCCTACGCCGCCATGACGGACGGGCCAATGTCAAGTTCGGTTTTTTACTTTCATTGCGTAACTTTTGATTCGACTCAACGCGTACTTACTTAAATGATAACAGTATGAATTAACTTATTCGATATCAACTAATCTTGGACTCTGATTACATGGAAATTATAGAGTAGTGTCCAAAAGAGCGTTTTAAGAGTCAATAATTATAAATAGCACGAATAGTTCTAATTTATTCTACAAGAAGTAAATTGCAAGAAAACCTTTTCAACCAAATTAGACTCCACTTATCTAGTTTGGTTTTGGTACCTATATATTTAAAAAAAAACTTTTTTTATAAGAGAAGTGAACGAAGAAGCAAACGAGCGGCGGGAACACCAAGGTAATCAACGACGCCCATGGACACCTGCAACAGCGGAACTGCAGATGCGCTGCCGGCCTCTAAGAAAAGGATAGGCTGGCTTTTTGAAGGACCCTGAGTCGTACTGGTTAGTACTTTCGAGGGTCATAGACATTTCAACTGGCAAACAGTAGTCTACAAACAAAACTACCTTCCGGTATTTTATAGGTAGAAAGAGTTAAACGAGTGACAAGTGACTCATTACCGTCCGCATAGCAATTGTCAAAATAATCAGTCTTATGAAGGAAAAACGGACCAGATTAAATAAGGAAAAGGTGAGTGCGAAACGGGTCTGCTGCACTTCACTACTAAGCTATTTGATCTCATTCCCGGTGACGAGATATCGATGAGTTTTGAGCGCAAATCTTGATTTTAATTCATATGTGTCAACATATGAAAGTTGTGAAATTATATTTCGTCTGTAAATTAAGTGAGCCGGAAGTAATCGTAAACGAAAACAGTTGTTCTGATTGCGTATTTATAGTCTATGGTCGTGACGTAGCTGGCGTGTATCGCGACCTTGACCCGGGGATTCGAAGCGTGTTTCCGCCCGCACGCAGGGAAGCCGTAACAATTACCCCACTCAATGTCGAAACGTACCCATGCCAATGCAAATGCCTATGAAGAAACTCGGGCACGCTATAGGCAAGAATATTAATGAAAATTCTGGCAGAAAAATGACTCGTTTCATTTCGTAATCATTTCAAATCAGTGTGACGTTTTGAAAAACTACGCACGTCAATATAACGACTTCTTGCTCAGATGTTAAATTAGTAAGGATTATGGATTTCCATTTGGCATGGTCCTGGCACAACTTTTTCGCTTTTTCTACACTCATGCATGTACGCAGACATGCATCCTCGTTGGTTACGGGCACTTTTAAAACTGTTTTTCTCTTTCTTGTAAAAACCACTCTTATCAATATATGTTCTATGACGTTGTAACATGCACCGACAGCAGCTTATTTTGGGATATGAAAGAGTAGACTCGTTCGGGTTACCGTGGGTTTCCACTGGCGTAAAACTGTGTCGCGATACAAGCTTTCTCTCTGACAAAAACTGAGATAACAATATGTTTTGTGTCATTGTTTTTGGTGGTGTAAATTCGGCGGTGTAAACCCACGGTTAGGATTTTGTAAACTTTATGCGTTTTTAGATTTTTTACGTATAAAATCACTCGCTAACATTGAACTTGGTGTACGGGTCTATCGGCTATAGCTACTTACGATTGATTTAAAATATTTTAATAAATATTTTTGTTTCATTATTAACTGGATTAGCTTAAACGTTAACATAAGGTATTGTCACATTGGGAGGAAAAATATAAATTAAGTGATTTAAAATGATTGAAGTAAATACCCAGCATTACTACGAGCTTGTAATTCTCATGAATTTTATTAAGGATAATTTATATTGCAAAATTGTTGACGAGGAACGAAGATAAGTGTCGCATAATAACATACGTACTAATCAGTATTGGTATGGATTGTCTATCGATTTTTAAAAATAAATCCAACCATAACTTTATTTGGTATCTCGATAAGTGAAAAGCGATTACTCTCCCCGTCTACCTTAGTAGGGGTAAAAGTCTAGATAGCTTATTTTAAATTGTTCTATACCTATGATAGTAGTAAGCAAACAAAGGTCAATTACCGAACATGGCGGCCATTACAATTTTTATACTTTCATCGGAAATGTAATTTTGTAGAAATCGTGATATAAAGTGATGTAAACTATGTAATATTGATAGCTAAAGTTACGAGGTAATGTAAGAAAAAATCGCTTTTCGAAAATATTTTGGAATTTACGATATTTAACGTAAAAACCTTTGTTTACAGAAATCCCATCTGGCTGTGAAAGAAGGTATAAATCAATTCATTGTTATTTTCGTTGCCATGCATATATTAGATGCCGAATATAAATAGAATGAGTAGTTTTATATATATTAAGAAATAAAAACTCGTTGAGAGTTAAGATGCGAACATTAAACTTAGTGCCGGAGTTAAAGCAAAGGTGTAGACAAGAGTAGACACAAATAGATTTTTAAGATCTTGGTTTTCATTCAATGCCATCATTCTGACAAGTTGTGAAAAGCGTACAAAATTAGAAAAAGTACAATAGGCCAGTCTTGACGTGTTCCACTGATAATAGGCTTACATTATGCCGTCATGTGTTATACACTATTTAAATTTATATACAGATAGAAAAAAAAAACACACAATATAGCCTAGCTTACTCACTGAAAGAAGAGCTTTTAATTGATGAAAGATTTTTTTGAATCGGTTTGGTAGTTTTTGAGTTTATCCGGAACAAAAACAGATGAAATATTTCGGGTGTAAGACAGCCATCTTGAAGCATACTCTGTGGTGGGTCCAGGATTGTCATTTGACAGTAGGGTTTAGCAAGGTAAACATTAAAAAGGACACAACAAAATAATAATTAGGTATCAAGTTCACTATAAAATATGCCACGGCAAGGTTTTGATTATTTTGGGGCTTAGCCCTCCCTATCCTTCCTGGATGCGCCAATTAGCATTATCATTATATCTTAATCAGTGAATCATTGGTTTTAACTATGTCTCCAACCATAATACTCGGCAATTGCAAGCAAATAATAACTAAACTGGTCCTGAATTTTCATTTCTAATAGTAAATGATAGATTTGAGCTCATTCTATTTAAAAATTGCTCTATGTAACATTCATAAATCATCATTAAAGAGTTAATACGTCAAATTAAGATATTGTTATAAATTATTCCATCATTTGCAATAACATAAAGGAGAGCAACAAACATTTGACATTGAAATAATTAGAGGTCGTTCGTTTGCCCCATTCATAATTCACGCGAATATGTAAAACGCTGTATGTGTTGCCAGATCGAATTGACGTTTTTAGAGGTAGAAAAAAATATAGCGTGCCGTGGGAAGTTTCTCGAAGGCCTTGGCAATGACACGGGCCGCGGCCTCGCCGGACGCTCAACAGCTTTTAAAAATAAAAGTACCGAGTATTTCTGCATCTTAGCTACGCGACAAACAAAAATGTATATTTATTACGATGATTTTGACATTACTTGATAAAATAATAAGATAATTTTAAACAAATAAATAAATGAATACTCAAGCCCGTAACCCAGAGGGGTAGGCAGAAATCACGGATTTCCATTTGGCATGATCCTGGCACACCTCTCTTGCTTCTACACGAATACTTTTTAAACAATAACATTTTTAATTAATATCTGATGTAATAAATACGAAAAAAAATGTTTATTTGTATTTTTATCGAAATTAATATTATAGCTGTTTACGTAAAAATAATATACTATAAACACTAACGAATTAAATAATTTTGAAAGCAATTAAGAATTAGTGAATTCTTTTCGCTAGTCTGATGTTTAAAACCATTATCGATAGTGCAGAGCTAATTATAATCCTAACCTTAAAAGTTTAACATATTCTACTGAATAAATATATCGCTTCATAGATAAGAGACGATTATAGTGACAGTGTCGCTTTAGAAGCCTTAAGAGTGGTGACAGACTAATCTTAATCGTATAGACATAACGTGATACGGCGCCAGTTAGATAACTCGTGGTACAGGAGCCCAAGCATAGATTTCTGTACACCCTCGATCGCGTCAGATTTTCATATCGGGGGTACCTTGGACCCGGTCAAGTACCCTAAACCACAAATCAGTCGTCCATGTATAGCCGCGTGCGTACGGCAGCCCATTGAATTTGTAAAAAAAAAAACATCATCATACATACTTGAGTGTGTCAGATTAAGATAGGGGGAGGGTTTTTTTCATGTTAATAAGAGTGCATTACAATAATCGGATGGTTTAAACTCGGAGGAGTTCACTTGTTATACAAAACTGTCACCATGATTAGCTCAAGATCACTCGGATCGCGAGCCCTGTATCAGATGAAGCTGTAAGAACCGTCGATAAGGTTACCAGCAACTACATCTCCGAAAATTACTAGTGTCACAATGACGCTCGAGGATGTACAAGTTTAGCATCGTCGGCTCCCGTGCTATCGCTCTAACTCGGTATACGCTACACATAATGTGTGAAATTGTTATTAAAAAAATGACAATTAGACAAAAAGTTAATGACAATGTGATTGTTGGCCTAAAAAGTGTTAAAATTTTAATTATATAAAATACACTTTTTAATTAATTTTATATTCCGGGAATTATTTTATAGAATAAATAGCAAAGAAATAGAAAAATGAACAAAGAATAAATTAGTTACTGGCATAAAATGATACGTTTAAGTTTTTTTTAAACATACAGAATATAATAATGCTTACAATTATGGTAATAAAGTCGGATCTAACTACTTATACGTTGAGATATTTTATGATTAAAGTATAAAAAATCACAATCTTTAGAATTTGAATTTATTTTTAAAATAATGAATAAAATGGATGTATTCAAATAAAACTTGATTTTATTTTTAGTAGCAAAATAAAAGGTCTTTAAATCCCTTCGCAAATTTTAACATACATTTGTTGATGTCATAATCAAATACTTTTTAAAGTATCCACTAAAGATAAATAACTGAGGAAATGGCTCGTGCAAAAAAGTAAAAATTTAATGTAAATTAAATTTCCTATGTCCAGCCATTGAGTTCAAGTTTCAAATATTTGCACATTTATGGCCTCTTTAAATTTAACGATACGCCTGAATAGATGTTCTTATTTACGACACGGTAGTAGTATTTAACGACGCACATTAAGATTAAAATAGATTATAAATAAACTATAATGAAAAGTCAAATGAACTACTTACGAAGTATACACGAACGTACTTAGAACTAAATTCGGTAACATATGGAAGTAAATATTTTATCTGTGGTAAGATACGATAAGTATTTTGACATCCCTTATCGATAGAGTGGTTCTTATTATCAAGAAATTTCCACTTACTTGTAGCTGTCAATTGCGGTCAACGTGAAGACGAGGTAGGCGAGAAGCAATATGGAATAAATCCGAAGCCAACTGACAGTGAACAGTCTGTACGGAAACATAATTCGGAAATTTCTAGAAGCATTTGACGCGTCGATAATTTTAAGATTAGATTTAGATTATGGTTCGATAGAATTAGATATGTTTTGATAACGTTGTATTTATATGTTTTAGCAATAAAATAACTATGTGTAATTTGATATATCCTTTTCCTAATACAGTTACAATCTTTTGTAGTTTTTAAGTTCCTTTCGTTCTTGAACAGCATTAAGAATTTTTACTTCGGTTCAATGGACTTTTTAATTTCATTGGAGCGAATCAATGAAGTTAAAAAGTCAATGGAATTGAAATCTTCCTTCTTGTGTTACTATGCACACCTCTTAATGTTTTTTGATGTAGATAATTGTCGTTGATTGATGAATCAAATTATAATGACGATATAAAGATAAAAAAATCTTTTTAATTAATAAACGACGAATAAATCGGACGGGATAATGGCGGAGGTTAGTGGTACCGAAGGCTAAGCCTTCCTAAGTGAATCATACGTGATTCCCGGTAGTTTTGTAGCATCTCTCGAGATGTCATTATATCACAGATAAACAGTTAGATGTACCAAGATCAACGTTGTTAATCGGGGGCTTAAATGCGTCATTAAGAGAATGACTTGTACCGAACAGAATTCTGATTTCGTCGCTATTTATGACTCACGAATGACTTGTTTACACCGAAATGTAAGGTAAAATGCTTTAACCTTCGCTTGTATAAAATACAGTAAGTTTAACTAATTTTACTAAAATTCTCGGTAACCACTAGGAAGTGAAGGTAACGCTTGTAGAAAATATATTGGTACACAACTTCGCTTTTGTTAATAAATCAGAACTGCTGTTATTATCTGAGATATCGTACATTTACAAGGATGATAATGATGTCCTTCAAAAGGATAAGAAATGATAAAGATTTTGTGTAACATTTTTTGATGAAAAAAATATCTAAAATCTCGTGCTAATTAATCTATATATATAAATGGAGATGTGTGCATGTACGTTTTTTTTATGGAAGAAGGTGTCAAATCAGCGAGCTGTTCACTTAATGTTAATTAACCGCTACCCATAGGCACAAGCAAATTCGTTTTAGATGCGTTTTGCCTATCTTTAAGGGACAGAGGAGATAGACACGAAAAAGGATATTCCCTTGTCTAATTCATCAAGGGGAAGAGGACGACACTGGACCTTCAGCACCACAGACAAAACGTAGAAGTATATAATACTCCTACTTCACGCCTGTCTTCTGTGAGGTCGTGATATTTCACCGTTCGAGCCGATGTTGTTGCGGACTTAACCACTGTTGAAAAATGGAGGAAGGAAAGATTGAGTTTGGCCTAGCGGGTGTTCCTGTGAAGTTTGTCACCGATCGGATAAACATAATGAGTGTTACCTGTGCGAAGCCGGGGCGGATCACTAGTATAGTATAACAAATGAAATGTAGCAATCGTCAACCATAGACACGTCAGTCATGTAGATCCCACATCTATGAGGTTAATAGATTAAATTGAGGACTCATGTGGGATGAGTGTACAATGCGGGTAGCTATCAATTATTTTAAATTGGTACACGTAAACATTGTGCGTAGTTGTACGATTATAATTGGTATTCCGTTATGAATGCTAAATATAGCAAACAATTTAAATTTTATTTAAGTAATATAAACACAAAATTTTCCACTGACGCGATAGTGTATTATGTTACCGACCGTTTGTGAATTTCGTCAGTTTATGATCGGCCTAGGTATATAATAAACTGTCAGCAAATTGTGAATTGAAAACGTCAAATAGTGAACTGTTATTTTGATTGCGTTATTACGTTAAATTAAGTTTAATTAAGTATGGAAAATAATTAAAGGTTAGCTTTATTAGGTTGGACATGGTAGTTATACAGAAAAAGTATATGGTAAAAAGATGTTTATCAATGAGAAAATAGGTTTGTTGCGTTTCTCAATGATTCGTTCATTTCACACTTTTCTGACTGTTTATAAAATGACGAAGTTTAGAATCCATCGGTGACAATTACATATCGCCCTCTGAACGATTGGTTACTAATCTAGTGGAAACCTGGCAAGCACTAGATGACACTTTGAAATCTTTATTTATGTTATAAATTGGATAGACAAGCGGGATGCAATGCCGGAAAGCGACTCGTTACATAGAATGGTTTATTTCACTTTGATCACTTAGGTGATTTTATTATAAAATCTGGGCTATATAGAGACATAAATTAACAACTCAAATGTTGGATTGGAGGGATGTTAATCCCTCTGCACTCAGATGATTAAATTCCCTAAATATATTTGACAGAAAATTCAGCTTTTTTTCAGGTTATCAAAATAGAATGAACCCAATTAATCTATCGCCGAGCATGGTTTATTACATTTTTGCTAGAAACTGATTCCAAACAACTCAATTTTTACTTTCTAACCTAACCTTAGGGTAACGGTCGTACAACAAGTAGTACAAATATTAGTAACTTGACGTTATTCTCCATTTGTTGCTGTTGTTCCTTCAAAGTTTCTGTACATACAAATTAAATTAATATTGTTTGGCCCTCCATCTACAACCAACTTCAAATAGATTTCCTTTTTGGATTCGATTTGTGTATAAATTATTTAAATACATAATATGTATCATCTGTACTGTTATAGTGTGCCCTTATATTATTTATAAATTATTTTATAACAGAGCTTTTGCTTCTTTTCAATAACCGAATTAGTCAATTAACTTCAAATGGTATGTAAAATAAAGTAAGCTTCACACTTTAAAACTTTATTTAATCTTTTGATACTAAGGAGGGTTTTGATTCTCCTTGTGGTTAACCTTCAAAGGATTGTAATAAAACCAAAAGTTAATTTATCTATTTTTATTTATTTCAAATACCAAAACGTGTATCCAGCTTGAACCGGTTCGAACGGGATCGAGGCGGGTCTCACTCGTCGGTCGGAGAGTCGCGCGAGGGCAATTTGTCTGAATAACGGCTTCCGGTGCGCGGTCCAGAGACTTCTTCCTGTCTAAAACATAATATGCAATTCGCAAATTAGATTTTCTTTTTATAAAGGATAAAACTGAACTTGAACTCGTCGGTGATTTCTATTTTATTACTGTTTCGCTGACCGTAGTATTGCTGTATTTGGGAGTTGTTTGGACCATCATAGAATAATGGCAACACAAAGCAGCCAGCAATTTCATTTATGATAAAAAGCAATCCAACGGATTATCACAGATGAGTTGAAAAAACGGTCAACAGTCTTCAAGGTGTCATTTACTTTGGCCGTAATTTAAAAAAAAAATGGAACGTTATGGCGTCGCACTAGTTAGTGCCAAACATTGTATGGAAATAAAAGAAATTTTGGCTTGGAGCCCATTTTGATATTATGTAATTTGTAAACAAGATACAATGTAATGTTTTAATTAGTTGCTAAATAGTGAAATTGTTGCTAACGTAAATGATTCTGCCAGTCTGACAGCTTCTGTCTCGTTAGTTAACATATTTATTTATTTCGAAGTTTATTTATCTATATGAATCTATAGTCTGTCTGTTTACTCACTTTTGCTTTAAAAAATATATTAATTTTAGAGTCACTGACATCATTTCTAAAAAAAAATCAGTTCTTAATGTTTTTGTCTGTCTGTCTGTTTGTATGTCCAATTATAACTTACGAACGGCTAGACAGATCTTAATATATAAGAACTTGTGTTTGAAAAAGTTAGGCTATATAAAATATCTGTCCGTCTGTATGTCCCGTCCGTTATAACTTAAGAACAGCTAGACCAGTGGTAATGGAAATTGGTATCAGTGGCGAATCCAGGATTGTGATTTGGCTTGGATTTTTGGAGGGCTTGAGCCCATACTGGGAGGCTCTTCTGAAGGTATATCTAAGTAAGGTAAAGACTAAAAATCATAGTAAATTGTAAATAATTTAAATCAGAACAGGGTAGTGTAATGGTGACTAATTGTTTAAATTAGAATAGTATTTAATTATAAAGCTCACGTTAGCGTTTGTCACTGAAGAATTCTGATATTGCACGATTGTAGTAATTTTCCTTATTGTATTTTACTTATACAAGGTGTATTGGTGCAAATGATAATTTAACTGATAGTCAAAGTAAACGTAACGGAAGCAAGTCAATATTGCAGTTTGTTGATAACTATTTAGGTCATCGGGCACTTGACACGGAAGACGTTAGTTATCTGATAAATCCGATATGTTTTATTTATAAATAAAAAATTCTATCGCCTGTATTCCATCAAGGATAATGAAGGATTGTAATGGTGAAAGAATTATTCAAATCGGTCCAGTAGTTTCAGAGTCTATTCAATGCACACAAACAAACAAACAATCAAATTTTTCCCCTTTATAATATAATATTTCAAATATAAAAACTACAATAAGCCCTAAAGCCATGATAGGGACCTCAAAGCGAAAGATTTTAGTTAATATTAACCTAATTTTACGGATTGTATAGCTTTTTTGTGACTAAAAGGTCACTGCTTGCCTAGAGGAGGCATTTACAGCTACACCGGGCTCGAGGCGGCAGGGCGCAGAGGGCGCCTAGCCTGAGCCTCTTTAAGAGTAACTTAGCTTGAGGGCTCCGCAGAGGGAGCCTCGGCTCGGGCCGTTACTTTATTATTTTCACCGGATTGGTGATTTTATCGTGTGCGTCTAATGTTTTAACTTCCGACGACTCGAATACTTTACAGCGCTCAAGGCCACGGAGGGGATTGAAGTGTCTGACGTTTATTTCAATGTTTAGGTAGTAGCGTATAACAATTCATTAGATTTAAATTATCTAAATCCACTTTTCACAGTAACGCCTTTTTCCATGTTTTTTTTTAATTACTGTTATAATTCTTTCGATACCTATTCGATCCTACGTTTTCATTGTTGAATGCCGTCGTCACCTGACTGTGTGACCAGCTATTAATTAATTTAAATAAAATATTAAGCTATTAATCGCTAAACTTCCAATTTTCATGGTCTTGTATGATTTTAAAGCGAAGCAGTGGATAGCGAAAATCATTTGCATTTTGTTCGGAAGTCTTTCAAAAGATTTGAAAGCCTTTTTGTTTAATTGACATTCATTTGATTAATATTTGTATTACAAATAGCTAAGAAACATTACTATACAAAATGTATCACTACGTCGAAAAAAAAAACAATATTCAAATGTTTCATATGACTTGAGTTTCTTTGACTCAGCAAATTCCATCGAACATTGGTTTAATACGTGACAAAGAGCATGTGCACAAATACATTCTAGTAGTACATTTCAATTTTATATTGATCAAATCGTTGACATAAAATAACGATAAAAAGAACTTGTTTACTTGGTAACCAATGGGTAAGCTAATGTGGAAAAAATCGACGTAGGATTGTGCGTCAACATCCGTAAAATCTTCATACTATTCTGGGTCAAAAGGTATTTTAATTTATTTTACGTACAAATTCATCCGTATCAAAATTGTACTACAGGTGGGTGATGACAAACTTTGTCGTGATCTCAGTTTTTTTGTCAATGTTATGTCAAAGAAGTTTGAAAGAAGTACTGTCAAAACTTTTTTATTCGAGATTTGAGGATACAAGAGAAATAAGCTCACATATTTTGGACAGTGCAACCTCATGATTACACTGACACTTTTGAGAACGATTTTTACGTTCGTAGTATAATATTGTTTTTAAGATGTACGTTCTTTAAAAACTCTTAACTGTCAATCCAGACTTTTCCCAAGGAATCCTACCGTCTAGTAGGAAACCTAATAGTTACCCGAAATTAGTTCTAAGCTATTTCTGCTGCTTAGTGTCGGCAGCTCATGAAATCCTAGTAGTAGGATTTGTCGTCTGGCTAAGTAAGGAGCTTACAATTTTTATGGCTTCGTAACAATTTAGAGAACTACAAAAAACGCATTCATCCATAGTTGATGCGGGCTAGGAATTTATAGTGTACCACTGTGTTTTGTTTTGTATTGCAAATTTCAGAATGTATCTTAAATATAGATAGAATGACTGTTTGTCCAGTTAGTGGCCATTTTTGAAGAATCATATCGCGATGTAGAAATATTGTTGTTAAATAATGAATTATATTAACCACTTTTACTTATTTCGTTCCAAATGGCACTACACAGGAATTCGTTACACGATGTGTATGTTTGGAGATAGACAAACTATAAATAAAAATGACCATAACTTAAATGTATCTGAGCGTTCATTTATTATCTATCAAATGCTTTAAGTAATTTTTGAACATTGTAAATCATTCCACTGTATTTCTTTTGCCTTCCATTATTAAGATCCAACGCATAGTCCCTATTAACTTTAATACACCTTTCTATCACAAAATTATAGCTTGACTTAGTGTCAAGCTATAATTTAATGCCTGGGTTACAATTGAAGGCGTGAGCGCATATCTATTGTTGTTTTTATTTATTAAGTACTTGGTCAAGTTCACTGCATTCGTTCAAAATGTTAAATATATGATTTGTAAATTGTACTGCAAGTATAAACCCGTTCATTAGAGTGACATTGCCGCCAAAACGTCTTCTAAAACACTTCCTATTGGCTCGGTGCTGAGGGAGCGCGTGACTCACCGCCAGTCGTCGACCCCGGCTGCGCGTCTCCACTGCACGACCGATATGGCAACGAGTGTCGACAGGAATCATAATTTGTTGCAAGGTCGATGACTGGAATATTTACAGGAAACTGTGTGTCTATAGATGTTTAGTCAAGAATTTTTAGAAGGGAGGTATGACTCTAAGTAAAAAGAAATAATATATTCGACTGTCTGGGACACTAGAAAACTCTATACTCAGACTGAATGTATCTCTTAAACATGTTGCTGTGGCTTTCCACTGGCGTAAAATCGTGTCGAGATACAGGTTTCTCTCCATCTTTCTCTCCGATAAAACTGTGATGACAATACGTTTTATGTTCACGTGTATCTGTTTATATAGGTGCCGATATCAGGAATCAAACTAGAGTTAGTTGCGCATAATAAAATTTAAAAATGTTAAACGTGTTACTTTCTTTACAATGATTTCTATCTATTGCCGAACGATAAATATGATTTTATAGATGCCAAGACTTGCGATCAAAAGGAAATCGTACACAGGCAGTAAAATTTAAAAGCACCAAGTCACCGCAACATTCGTAAGTAATCCACTAGACATTTTGATGACGTACGAAACAGTATTTTAATCATGAACTATAAAAAATTCTAATCCACGTCCTGTCTCCAGGTGCAATGGAGCCGCGCGCACTATCCTTTGAACAACATTCTAAGACGGTAATAAATCTTTAATGCAAATAGTTCAAGCGATTATAATGAGACTAAATAGAATACGACCGGATTTAGCAATACCGGCTCTGAAATAAGCTAGTCTCGCTATTTATTGTGGTTATATTGATTGCAACCGGCCTATTGGAATGCGTTTACATAGATGATATTAAATAATATAGATATAAATTATCTGATGGCTGATTTAATCTTAAGCTCATGCTTCTAGGTACAGGATCATATTAATTATGAATTATTATGTATAATAATAATGTATATAAATAAATCGCCTGGAATTTTTATTTTTAACTATTTACCAATTTGTAGACTACTGCGAATCAAAACAGTAATGAGACAGACAAATAGGATGATATCATTTTCCCTCTTCTAATTCTTGCCTAAATTTCTGATAGTTGATACACTAGTTTTATAAATGATCATTTTTTTTTTCTATATAATATTTTCATGATTCAGTCTATTCAGTTAGGCCTTCACCAGACCTTGAGATACATTAGTAGTATAGAATGCCGGTTCTAACCCACTTCCGGCCGAAGGCCGGAAGAACCGGCCGAAGGCCGGAAATTTTTTTTGGAGTTTTCCAATA
>JWHW01048385.1:16021-32021 GCA_000931545.1 Papilio glaucus | reverse complement strand
GTACGATTTTGTTAGCAGAATGCGCTGTTTTTTGACAAGTTTTTTTGTCAAATTTCTACTTGTAGACAAAAAGGGATTTCTATAAAGGACAGCTGGCAAAAGTATTTCAAAATCAAAATTACCTTCTATCAGTACCAAATTTTCAAGGACGACCGCCTTAAGTTTTTGGCGGGGTTTCTTTTGGAGGCCCACTTGTCGCATCTCCCGACTCCGCGGCTTGCTCTGCGCATGGAAGCCAGCCCCTTCGCAATGAAGGTAAAGCATTAGATAAATGTTCAATAAATATTTTACAACCGCGAAACTCTAATATAATGGTCATAATTATATTGGCATATCTAGGTCGACGTGATAGATGGTGAGCAAGCCGTCTTAGTGGTCGGTACGAAAGTGAGGTCTTAAAATTTATCGCCGTAACGTTACCTCGGGTTGCCGATGAAACGTTTAGGCGATAGAAGACCAGAACCCATTAAGGATAGATCAGATCCCAGGAATCATACATGTTAAAAGATATATGCCAAAATGCTAAACGACCGTTGTGCATTGTGAGGCAATTAGAAACTCGTTCGAAACCCATTAGACTGCATCTTAATCAAAGATTTGTTGTATATAATCCTTTTTATTAATGTAAAGCACTATATACTTATATACCTCTTTCCATTAAACATTGACATATGTACCTTGTATACATAAAGGTTAAAGACCTTAGTGTTCAGAAATATGTAAAATAATCAGAAGAAATCCTACCAACTCATTTCTGAGGAGAGATTCTGGGAGTCTTAAACTGAGTGACTCATAAAGACATTCCGTTACCTCAACAAAGCAAACAGCTCTCGGGCGGAAAAAAACAAACAAAAATGTAGTAAGTTAACATGAAAATAAAGTGTTTATTTGAACAAATCGTGATAAAAAACGTCGCGGTCTGTTTCAATTTATTTATAATCTTTCCACAGTTTCCAATAAAAATAAACCCGAAGTAAATATGTAAATTGATTCAATCAAGCACAGGAAGTGCTACGGCGTGATTAAATCCAGGTTTTGTGTGGGAATCTTTCCTGATAGGATTGAAATGTTGTATTTGTTTTCGCTGTTTCAAATTTTTCGCTGTAAATTTAGAAAACGCGATGGTGAGAATGCCTTTCACAATAAATATGAAACAATTGTCAGATTGACGTAGTGGTCAGTCAAGATCCAAACCGTCTTGAATAAACCATTATATTAAAAACAAACTGTTTGTGCATGGAAGATATTTGA
The DNA here is from genome assembly GCA_000931545.1 of Papilio glaucus. Classification (NCBI taxonomy): domain Eukaryota; kingdom Metazoa; phylum Arthropoda; class Insecta; order Lepidoptera; family Papilionidae; genus Papilio; species Papilio glaucus. The sequence goes on along the minus strand of JWHW01048385.1, from coordinate 30,770 downwards.
GTAAAACAATTATTGCGGCCCTTTATAAGCGCAATAAAACCCAAAGCACTTATTATTAGAATTTTTGTCTGTTTGTCTGCGAGTTTGTGCTCGCTAAGCTCAGAAACGGCTTAACCGATTTGAGTGCGGTTTTCACTAATGTATTGTGGTAATCTTCACTTAACATTTAGTGTTTATTTTATCTCAATCGGTTAATAAATTGTAGGGCGGGTGAATCTGCGGGGCATAGCTAGTATATTTATGTATCTACAGATATCGTAGTCCATACAAATTCAAAGTTCAAAAATGAAGCTCGATTGTTTCATCAGTTGTACAAAAATATTTCCCATGGTCGATTATTTACACTTGTGTTTGTCTAATTTTATTTCCTAGACGCTAGCTTTAGACAATTTGACAGGACACATCATTTTGTTTAATTACAAACACGGATGCTATTAATCCCTCCGGGAAACGCCTGACTGCGAAGTTTTATGTCGCCAACTGGCTTTTTATCTCAAAACTCCACCTACATCCCAACGATCCTACTCTCCTCCTTTGAATATAATTTCCTCAGTAACACTTCGTTTATTCCCATTTTTGGTAAACAGGAATTCTCGGCCCTACATGAGTTTCGTAGGTAACAATGAACTGTAGGTGTAGTCAAACATTTTTCCTTATTTTGTCATAAAAAAATCGATTCATTATTACGATAACTTGCATCGAATATAATGTAAACTGCTTTTTCCGCTAATCGAAGTCGTCGTATAAAACCACCACAATGTACGAATTTATTGCACGGTCAGTTTTACAAGCGATAAAATTAGAGCGCCGAGAGTGCTCAGTCGGCAATAATTTGCGTCACGCCAAAGCAATAATAAAGAACGGAAGTGTTGTGAACAGCCTACATTTTATGTAATTAAAACATATTTTAGTTAAAATAAAAATTTCCAAGTCATTTTCAGTGTTTATACTTTTTTGCTCTGCAATAAAATGATTTAAATTTTGAAGTATCATATACTTTTTTGATTCTAAAGTAATGTTTATAATTAAACTATGTAGTATGGGTATTTTTTATGTAAGACGACAAACATACACAAGTCTTTCACTTTATTATTAACTTCTTCTCTCTTATTTCATTATTAACTCGGCTTGATGTTTAATACATTAAATTTTATTTAACTATTTAACGCTATCTAACAGAGCTGTTTTCATTTTAGCCATCCCGTAATATAGATGGCGTTATAACTAGCATTGCATCACGGTGTTGAGAATTGTTCCTCACAAAATTAGAAATACGTTCTGTTCGTAGAGTTTTTTGTTGCATCTTGCAGTCGTTTAAGTTAAGTTTCGTATGAAGCGTATAATGATGTATGATGGATTGATGTAGGTATCCTTATCACCTTCGACTCATAAATAATTAGGCAGAGATTACAGAGGATCGCACTTTAGCACATTTCAGACTCATCTTTTTGCTTCACTAAATCAATATAAATATACAAGTACATTTCCAAAGACGGCCTGTATAAATCTGTTTGAAATCATATTGATTTTATGTTTAATATATAGCTGTTAAAACATTCGGGTAAAATTAAAATAGCTTATTACAATGACGAGGGACAACTCTAGTGTAGATGCAAAAGTAAAGTCTGCAACACATCCGTTGAGGATGTGTTTCAGGATGATCATATGGCCTAAAGTCGTACAAATAATGAAATCATAATTTCATGATAAGACTTTAAGAAAGTGGAAACACCTGTGACCTCCATCTTAATGCGCAAGAGCAGAGAACGCAACGAAGGTCGAGCAAGAGTCACGTAATACGTATAAGTGAATTATCACCTTATGATTTAACCTACCATAATATGTTTCCACAGCAATGTTGTAGTTAGGATATAAATATAAAATAATGGTATAAAAGTCCATTGCAATCCATTTGCCTGAATTTTCTTTAGCAGGCCAGGAAGCGTCGACCCAAGTCGTTTTAAAAAAAGTTCAGACCAAGTCAACTTATGACCTAAAGAAATTGTAAATAGCTCCTTAAGGCAACAGTCGCAAGCAGGCAAAAAATGACAAGATAATTACACTTCAGTACATATTAATAATTGAAATAATTCAGTTATTATTTTATCAACTGACGTCTGATAAACAACTGGACAACGAAGTTATTCTCTTGCAATCATGCATTTTAAAGGGAGCATTAAGAGAAAAAACTCAGAAATGAAGAGTTTTTATGTTTTTATTAATTAAACAATCTGCATATGGCAATCACTTTCCCAGTTTTCCTTCGCGATAATATGTATATATTCAAAGCCCTCCTGGGTGTTAAAATTCTGCATAATATGTCCGTTTATATTATGGTAACACTACACTTGAGATGCAGACAAGTCGACAAATAGATCGCGAACATATGTTAATGATGCAAAATGTTACGAACTGTGCAAACAATTACTGCACGCCAATATTCAAATATACTGAATGCTGCCTGTGTCTAGATCCCTCTCAATATCCATAAATGCACTTTAAGAATAATGCCGACGATCTAAGTGCTCATATATTATTAAAGAAAATGAAATCATTAATCTATCTTTTCTCACTTTCCAGCAGTTGTTTAATTTCATTTATGATTATGAAGACATATTTTATTTTCATCAGTAAGATGATGTGATTTACAGCAGAAACAAGGCACACTATCATACACACAATGTATTAAAAAATGTTAGAACTTTTTCAAAAGAAAATTTTGGTAAGGTAAACTAGAAATATGGATAATTGGGAATTTTAGGACATTCTTGAGTACTTGCTGATGACATATTTGATACCATACTTGTAAAAAGGGAAATAACAATAGTAGAAAATTTTATTTTATCAACAAAATGGCTGCGACCAAAACTGCGATGGACCTCTAAGCTGTCAGTTTATTGACAATTAGGGCTATAAATAATTATATCAAAAAAATCGTCGAAAACTTAATGGCTCGGAGTGCGAATATAGTATATTTGTCGAGGATGGAATTTCCGGACAAACTATATCATAAATTTTTCCTTTTTTATTCAAATATCCCAAGTCAAATCAGAATCGGGTGGCAGGCTTCAGGTCCTAGGATACAACACCTGGTCAATACAGATATGAAGTTCTTAAGGGTAAATTAGAACATTTAAGTGAGCAATAAAAAATGTGTAAAGAAAAAAAAAACGTTTTTTATTCCATGTAAATAACTAAAAGTAAAAAATTTGACCAATATAAACACTATTGTAAAATTTATAACAAACGCTAAATGTGAATTAGAATCTCAGTCTTCAATATCGAAAACCTGTTCGGTATGTTCTTCAATCTGTGCATCAGGTATCTCCTCGTGGAGAAACTCTTGATTGGATTCAAAATTTCCAATACCTTCTTCCCCAGCTGACTCAGCTACGAAATCAGATATTATTTGTACTAAAGGTTCTTGTTCTTCCACCGGTATTGCTGATGCTTCAACGAAAGAATCCTCCAAAGCTGCAACAACTTTAGGGCTCTGTTGTTCAACTTCACTTTTTTGCTCGGGTTCGGGATCAACTTTCATTGTATCAGATATTGTGGGTTTCAGCTGCATTGGAGTAAACAATGGTGGGACTGCAGTGAAAAACGAAGGCGAATGTACCGCTTCTTGGGTTTTTGGTATTATTTGGTCAACGGAGAACACTTCTGTATTTGTTTCGCTTTCATTTCTCTCTTTAGGCTTGAAGTAGTTTTCCCTGAGAAAAAAAATTAACATCAACATTATATTATCTTTAAATCTATTACGTGGTAATCTTATCATAAAACAAAAACATTGTCAATGGTTTGAAAAAAATAAAATAATGAAAAAAAAAATAGAACGTACCATAGATATTATCGGCGATACAGATTACGAATAGCTTTCATTTGGCGCGAACGACATTTTGTTTTCGCAGTTAGTGATTGCGATATTGTAAAAATATTTAGCTTGCCATTAGGAAAGTATGCGATTTAGTGCCAAGCAATTTAATTGGCGAGACTGGTCAATTATATTGAAACGTTCAACACAGTATTAGCAATTAATTGATTACATTGTCAATAATGCTTGGATAGTATTCAAGTGGATATTACTGTAATCTTTAGGGTTTGAACATGTCAGATTTATTCGAGAGCCTTACGGCCAAAATAATATTTAAATCGAGAGTTCAATAATCTCGACTTGAATTTAATCATATTTCAGTCGATTTATACAAATTAGTTGCATTTATTTCTTTGTGTCCACAATATTTATTATGAGATGCAAACTTAAAACAAAGTATAAGAAATATAAAACATGTTTAATGGTGTAAATCTAAATGTCAAGGCAGACAAAGGCAGACCGAGAAATTTGGAAATAACAAGGTACAAAGCTTTGATATTTAAATATTAAAATAAATACTACAACAACTGTTGCTTTTTTTAATTTATTAACATGTAGGTCATAATTTGTAAGGATATTGGGTAAACTATAAAACATTGCTGTCATATTAGATCTATTTATATTGGCGCGTATTGATTAATGTGATCGAGGCATGGCATTAGCCTATTCATTTTTTTCTTCTTCTTTTTAGACCCACTCATGAGCGGACAGAAACAGATGCAGAACATGTTCCAATCCGATGCCATACGCAAAATAAACAAAGAAACAAATAGCTTTGTTCGAATGCCAGATATATCTACTACAAAAAGATGAAGATCAGCCGTATATCTCAACGTTTGATGAAAGAATTAAATTATGCAATTTAATGTAAAGTTAATAGAGAGTTAAGAGGAGTAAATAAACAAATATTTTGGTCCAATATCTTGCGTAACATTTACGACGTACGTAATACTCATATTATGAAATTGTCTGAAGGAAACGAGGCGCCAAAGCTACTAAAAGTGATACCTCGTACTCCAGATCCCGGTTATCTCATCAGACATGGGAAGGCGTGAGAATAACCGACAGAGCTGGCCGGCCGCCAAGAGTCGAGTGACCGGCCTCGGCGCGGAGCTTCATAACAACAGCTAAATTTGTATTACCGATAACATTGTTGTAGTCTAACAAAAATAAATAAATCTTTTTCAATATTACGCTTAATTATCCCCAATCTATACATGTAATAAAAATGTAACTGGTTGCTGTCTGTACATGGAACATATTTGAGAAAAACTATTATTAGGGGCCTTCATAAACGCAATAAAACCTATTATTAGAATTTTTGTCTGTTTGTCTGTGCGTTTGTTACCGCTAATCTCAGAAACGGCTTAACCGATTTGGGTGCGGTTTTCACTATTGTATTGTGGTAAGCTTCACTTAACATTTAGTGTTGTTTTATCTCACTCGGTTTATAAATAAAAAAGTTATATCAATTTAACTGTGCTACGGCAATACTGTATCGACCCTAAATACGCGGGAAAATGGCAGGGAGATGATGATGAGGTTACGGTAGTATTAAGTAGGTAATATCGTTTAGTTTAAGTAAAATTGCAGGGCGGGTCAAACCGCGGGGCACAGCTAGTATCTTAATAAAAGTGGTCAATTATCTCATATGCTATGAGGCATAATTCTGATAATATTTTCAGAAAATTCACGATCCTACAAAGACAGCGCAGAGCAAGGCTCCATCTCCTAGCTCATGCTCTGAGAAGACAATTTTACGAACATTCTGATCATCGAAGAACCAAAACTTTCAAAATTAGTCGCGTACATGCCGATTACGGGGAAATAAAAAAAACAAATAAGTTACAAAATTACCAAAAACTTAAACTTCACTTCTTCAAGTAAAAATTATCTCACAGAGCGTGTTGGAAGAAAACTCGTTAAGTAATAAACTTGCCAGTACATTACATACTTATTAATTGTTACGTCCTTAATTTATGTTGATTTTTTATTTTATTTATTTAAAGTTTTTTATTTAAATAAACGAAACAGTTATAAATATTATAAATCCAAATGTATTGTTTGCTACGCTTTCACGTCTTAACAACTCAACCGGTCATCTTGAAAATTCGCACACATTGTTAGGATGTCTCCCACAAGGATCTTTGATCCATAAAAATCCATTATCGGGATCATCCTGATCAGGTGTAAAGAACAAAGTATTCAACTTATTTTTTAATATATTTGACAAATATTTAATTTCATCAACTCGAGAGAAGTCTCGGGTAAAAGCCAGTAAATAAAGCTTAAACTTTATCCGGTTGCTGTAATTCAATCTGTTTTGTGCGCACGCGCAGCGAGAGATAGTAGATAGATACTATTTGTGTCCGCAAGCACTGCGGTATGCGCTATTTGTGGGCGCGGGTTCGGTGCCGGCCGTCAACCTCTGTCTGCAGCACGCCTGCACCCGGGTGCATTAACTCTTCATGAAGGCATATACACACATTAATTATTTTTTGAATATTTTCCGTTTATATAATAAAATAAATAGATTATTGCCATCGAAAACAAAGTTAAATAAAAAGAGCAAATTTACATAATTGTTATCCAAATTATGGCTATAGGGGTTGATTCAGCTTTGACCACTCGGAATAAATATCCCGTGTCTCACTGGATTTCAGCCCACCCCCCCTTCCCTTAGATGTTGCGGGAATGTATAGGTCCGAGGTTTATCTTGCAATCATATTCCCATCTCATCAATATCGTGAAATATTTGCATGCAATATTTGTACACACACGTACGCTAGCTAATCATAATCAATAAGACAATCGTCCATGCATAGAGTAGGATACAGTAAGTCCCACGCAGCTGCCACGTCCAGTTGAATCAGTGCAGACTTCCGCTCGGCACTGCTCTGCGGCCGCCCGATAACGACTGTATTACGTGCAGTTGCGATGTTGTACATCCGCTCTCTGTCTGGAGTCTGGACCTCACCACAGACATTTTTTTTACACCGGTTATAGTCGGTACTATTTGCCGCCAACGCAAATCTACCTAATAGTATTGAAGCAGCTATAGATTAATTGCATCAATATAACGTATTTATTTTTTCCTTTTTCCGCATTAGCAAAATTGCTGATTCTTCTTTAATTATTTCATCATCTTCTTCTTTCTCTTTTCCCATCTACGTGGGGTAGGTACAGAATGCATTTCTCTCCCGTATCCCTCTATCTAAATTCACACCTTTCTTACACATGTCATCTTTCACACAGTCCATCCTCACTTTCTTCGGTCTTCCTCTACCCTTGTCTACTTTCATTCTCATTCTCATGTCTCGATTGACGAAAGAAACTTTAATTTAAACGCAACACATTTAATGACTCGTATTAATCTTTCACACTTCCCTTATGTCTCACCCTAATGTCTCACGCATAGTACGATATTGTACAAAACCGTCCTATGTATGTTGTGTACTTTGACACCGCCAATGGAGAGCTTAAGTTTAGCATCATCTGTGCTATAAATTTTACTTGTTGCGACAGTGCACGCTAAATGCAGGCCGGAGACAAAGGGACGCGCGGCACATCGGGTGTGGCCATGTAAGGACTTGGGAACTATTGCGTCCTGAAATAGTAACACTAACAGGGTTGCTGGTTACATTAGCTATGGTTATGGTGGTCTATCGATTGCTGATTTTCTTTATTCATTAGTTATTGTGACGTCACTTTTAAACAGTACGTTATTATTTGTACTTCGTCATCATTAGCCTAAAGACTTTCTAACGACCCTCAGTATCGCCACAAAGATCTCTGGCCGCCCTAATATGTTAGACTTCCGCAGCCTTGACCAGATCGTCGGTCTATCTTTGATAGATATCATAGATAGTAGATTAGTTATCACCGAACAGCAGAATGAAAAATGCAAAAAAAATCAATTTCACGAAAAATGATCAAAAAATGCGCTTTCTCGTATTTTTCTTTTGTAATTACAGAAATTACAAAGAGCAAATGTGTAATTACACATCCTGACTTTAAAAAAAATGTGTATTTCGAGGCGCTTTAAATAACGCAACATAAATTAATTCCAAAGCTGAAAGAGGTTTGCCTGGTCAGCTGGCAAACATATAAAAATAAAACTTACTTATTTTTAAGAATAACTCTTTTTGCATTCGTTGCAATATCTAAAGATGGTGTTTCAATATGTCTCTTTAAAGACCGACCAAGCTTTAGAAAGTTGGTCGAAAGCAGGTCGTGTTCCAGTTTAAACTATTCAGTAGTATCGTCGTTGTTGAGAGGGCTCGATGAAGCGCTCTGAAACTGGGTACATCCGACGAGAAAATAATATTTCGAAAAAAAAAACAACCTAACCTAAAAAAAAGAAACCATAAAAAAAGATCGCTTATATTTCAATTTAAGTGAACTTTTTAAAACTTACGGATTAATTGCTAAATTATTGAATGCATCAAGTTCTTTTTAATCAAAATACACAATACAATTTCTAAATTATATTTTATTTTAAATTGTCAACCCTAAATAAAGTGCATCGAATGCAAATAAAGAGTCTATGCCACCGCGACGCGCCGCCCGGCTCGGCCCGTGCTCGTAAAATTAACTTTCGAACGCTTTCACCCGCAGTGTTGCCATGCGACACATGCTGACAAACAACCCCCAACTATACTCTATTAATAGACTCCTACGAACTTAAATTATGTATGTAAAACCATAGTGTGGTCTTAGACGCAAAGCTAACCTGAACCCACTTTTCACAGACCTGATTTGCACTTGAGCGACAGTATGTGAGCAGATCGCCCTCTTTATCGTTGAACCAATGATATTTCTTTTGATTAATTTTTATAGTTTGTTCCACATCAAGATGGATTTTTTGTAAACAAAGGTTACACCTTACCTATTGTGTTAAAATTGGAAAATTCTAATATATTTTCGAAAACCAACTTTCTCTCACATTACCTTATAATATTAGATATTTATATTATACAACGTCAGTTCACTTTATCTCAAGATTTATGTTCTATATTATTTAATTTATTATGTTCTAATTTAATAAGAACTATATATTAGCGTGTGTTTCATATAAAAAGAAGTTAAAAATACCTATAACAGTTACAAGGAGGTGAAAAGGAGATGTTTGGTCGAGTTTTTATCATTATCTTTGTTTTAATGAGACATTAAAAAATCTCGAAGAATTAAAAACTGGCCGGTAATGAAAATGCCATTAAATCCTTTAAAAATATATATTCACTGGCTAAAAGCAAATGTTTAAAAATGTTGATTTCTTTCTATACCAGTAATGTTGTCGCGTGATGCGACTGGATTAGAGAGCAAATTATATGTCTATCGGATAAGAGGCAGAGATATGGTTGTAGGTTTGCAAGATTAGATTCACGTTTGACGCAAATCGAAATTATTATTATAACATAATCGAGAACAGTTTTCAACTGTGCGGGTAAATTACAAAACATTTACATTTAACTAATTATTACATAAATTTAATTGCAAAGATAAAGTTAATACCTGCTCCGGCATCGCACCAGTAGAAAAACAGATACGCCAAAAAATTTTGGTTTCGCAATATCATACCAGCCTAATACCTATTTAATAATTTATAATACACGAGGATTATGTTTAAAGTAAAAAAAATGGTGGAAAATGTATCTGTTCGTATATAAAATAACTTAATAATCATTAGGTAGACACAATCAACGAATGCATCGGTCATCAGGGGTTCGAGTTCAATTCCCACGCCGGGCACTGCGAGCACATCACAAAGCCCTCATGTGAGGTGGTCGCCTATTCAACTTTACCCTTGGACGGTTCATTGAACGATTCTCGAACTACATTCATGTAGATTTAATCTAATAGAGGCATAATGAAGATACCAGTGCGGTTGGAGGCTGAAGATACTGCATAGACCAAGAACATTATGTTGTTGCAAACATTTATAACTTAACATTATCTATACATATAATAAAAATGTAACTGACCGCTGTCTGTACATAGAAGATATTTGAGAAAAACTATTATTGGAGGCCTTCATAAACGCAATAAAACCCAATACAATGATTATTAGAATTTTTGTCTGTTTGTCTGTCTTTGTTACCTCTAATCTCAGAAACGGCTTAACCGATTTGGGTGCGGTTTTCACTAATCTATTGTGGTAAGCTTCACTTAACATTTAGTGTTTGTTTTATCTCAATGGGTTTATAAATAAAAAAAATATATCAATTTAAAAAACCGTGTCAAATATTTGTTCGATAAAAATACTATAAAATGCATTTTTTTCGTTTAAGTAAAATTGCAGGGGGGTTAAATCGCGGGCACAGCTAGTATTACATAAATAATTTAACGAATTACAAATAATACGTATAGTTTGAAGTGGTCCACCCGATTAATATAAAAATTACAATAGACCTACATAGACATCAAATGTGACTAAGCATTTTGCCGTACGCTAAACACCAATTTTAGCAAATGTGTCATTCGTACAAAAGAAATCGAACAGCGGAAACTTTTTCGATTTTTTCTTATAGTGCATTTATTACAATTGAGGGTATAGAATAGTGTTGTTTTCTGTTATAGAACTTCGCTGTTGTACACAAAGCTTAACAACTTGAAAAGTAACCTAAAGATACTTTAGATTTAGAGAAAAATACCGATCAAAGGTAAAACAATGTAATTAACGTAATCCACACTAACATTATAAACAGGAAAACTTTTGTATTTTTGTTTGTTTGTAAAGAATAAACAACTGGACCGATTTGAAAAATACTTTCATCATTAGAATGTCATTATTCATGAATAACAGGCCATATTTATGGCTAATTAAAAAAAGCAAGGGAAACAAGAAACGAATGTACGTGCGAAGCCGCGGGCAAAGGCTAGTAATAAATAAACGTAGAAAGTAATAAACTTGTATGTGACATACTCTTCGTGTTTTGGACGCTTTATTAGTCGACGGCTGGCAAGAAGTGGATTGTATTTAACACAATCCATTTAGCGGGGGTCAGGTCGCGCGCGCCGCTGCTCCGCTCGTGTGACAGGGCTCTAATTGTCCGAACTCACTGGACGCTTGTAACTGCATAAAAGCGGCTTTTATTCGCTTTATAGTTTATCAAGTTAATAATACTATTATATCAAGTTCAAAGCTTATTTGTATTTTGTAAAAAAAAAGTTCTTGTCCATTATAAGAAAGATTTTGATTGTGCTGCAATTTTTTTTAAAAGTAGAAGAAGAGAAGAAGTATATCTGCGAATCGTCTAATAAGTGAGATGCCGGTAGCCTGAGTCTCTTCTCTATCACACCCTTCTCTAATAAGCAAAGGATAGATAGTGAAGAGAATTTGAGGAGAGGATGGATAGGAAAAGGAAATCTCTTATTTCCTGGTTATCCCCTCCTCTGTCAACGCATCTACAACATTAACTTGTTGCAGATGCCTATGGATAGCGGTAGGGGTTCCCTACTGCTATCTTGCTTGTCATGTCTTGCTCGCTAGTTTGTCACCTACTTTTATAAAAAAAGTGACGACTTGATCGAATGGTGTAAGTAATAATTTAGCAAGGCCATTCAACTTCTCGTAAGTCATAATGTAAGAGAAAAACGCTAGCAACTTTGCCATCATAAGAGAAATCAAGGGTTCATCTTGAAGTTTAAAAGTTTGCAAGCTACTACTAAAGACGATATTCTTTTAGTAAAAACACCGTGACCGAACCGTATTGTGCCATGACAGAGTGCGAGCAGTATAGTAATTGCGGAAAATATTCGTTGTTTCAAGGCTGCATGAATCATGTCAATTGCAAAAAATACAAATTTGCATACATGGCATGACACCAATTTGTGTGCTCGTTTCTTCTTTTATAGATTACAAAAACATTTCCCTACTTTGTTGTAGTTAAAGTTGTCAGTTTTAATCTATCACATAAACATATTGTGCTTGGGTGATAGATTTCCTTCCTAAGTAATAAGTGGTCAGGAATTCGGAGAAGCGATTGATGAGAACTAGTCTAGAATTTGTAATGCACTAGATTTTAGATTACTCGTTCTGGATCTAGTTTTAAATGCTATAAATTGCTCAACTATAAAAAGAACATAATACAGTTAGTTATGGAAAATAAACACATGAGTCATAGCGTCTCGTGATGTCGATACAACAATCCGTTACCGACTGCCGATACGGAGCAATGGCGGTCGCAACGTGCGCCATTCCCACAACAAAGCGTTTGCAACGCGCCCGCCAACGACAGTGGGTACAAATCACATGATTCATGACGCCATTTTGCATAGACAAACTATTATATGTCAATTTAATAGATTTATTTAAGTTTAACAATATTTATTCATTCTGTTATTTTTTTTTTTAAATATAACAAGAGTGATTGACTGCGAGAGACCGTCCAAACAATCCATAATTTTGAAATGAAAAGTTCTTAGCCGCGTAACATGCTTATTTGAATTTGGAACACTTTCGTTTTTTTAATTTTTTTAAATTATTAGATTACTATTATAAAGACACAAGGGCTTATTTTCGTTCATTATTGATTTATTTTTAAACTATCGTCTCGGCTTCCCGCCTGTTTTGAGTTTTCACTTCAGTCGGCCTTCATTACGACTGCGTGTTTTACTGTACAGATAAATTATCGACGTCACTCGAATCGTTCTTGAAATCGTTTTTTTTAATTGCTAGGGACAGAATAAAATATGTAGAAATATTTTTTTTATAAAATGCGTTCTGTAATACCGAATTTTGTCAGATATTTTTAAAATACGTATATGAATCAAAAACAAATTGTCGAAATAAACTGATGATGAACTAAATAAGACACAATATTCAAGACAGTAAACTACTAATCTAATTGTCAGTGAACAGATTTTTCAATTAAGATTGGCGACGTTAGAAGTGACGTATGAACGAGCCCGCATCTGTCATCAGAGCACATCCGTTGCGGCGGAGTCATGAGTCAAGTTGCGCCTCGACTGCGCCGTCCGGTGCCGGGGTCATTGCGGACGCGGCGTACTTAGCATTCCTCCTAAATTATATCCATTTAATGCGGTAGAAGATTACGATGACAAACAAATAAACTTATAAATTTAAAATATTGTGTAGTAAACGTGACTTCACACTGCCGAAAACATTAACGTAAAACACATTTTTACCTCAGTTTTTTTCAGAGAAAAAGAGAGAGATGTCGCATTTGAAAGTTTTCGGTAGTGTGAACAATGTTTAACATAGATGTAATGAGATTATCATTTTGATTTTGACCCTTTTGCGATACGCATAGTTATGAGTTACGATACGTTATAAAGGGTCAACTTTGCGTACCATAAAAGATCCTGGATTGGGTCTTACGACACTTAAAAGTGATCATAAGGTTTGCGAGGAGGTTATACGATTCCAAATAATTTCTTAATTCCTCCATCAAAGATTCTTCCAGAAAGCAAATAAAAGATAATATTTACACGAAATATTGCAATGTTTGTAAAATAAAAAATGTTTGGTCGTGTGATGCCGGGATTTCTACGAAGAATGCATATCTTAGGAATGCAAGATGGTAGTAAGGATGGTATAAATCTATGGTATCTATGGCCTGGTGTCTATCTAATATAAAATATACATATATATAAAAGGCTATGTATGTAATGTTTGTACATTCCCTAAAGATCTTCTTCGAAATAGCTGGACCGATTTCGATTAAATTTTCAGGAAATTTTCACATTGGCCTAGCTCGACTGGTGATCTTGGGAGTTTGGTAGCAATCGGATGAACGCAATTAGTGCTGCCCGGGCGAAACCGGGGCGGATACATATTATTTAAAACAACTTGGAACTTCACAAATAAGTAACTTGCTCTGTATTAGTTCAGATAGTTTTGTCACATTACATTTATTTTCAATTAAAATAATTTAGCAAAACAGTTTCCGTACTTTTGAAAATACGAAAATAGCGAAGATTTTATTTATGACCATAACCTCAACAGTGGTCAAAGTCATGTTCTAATGAAATGGCCATGAACGCTCTGCTAATCATTACTATTCATAGAAGGAAGGTCTCGTGAAGGAAGCGTGAAGTAAAAACGAGTAAAATCTATTTCAGCGCATATTTCCACTTTTTGCTGATGGTACTAAAAAATTGCCTTCGTGGATTTTAAAGAAAACAAGATCATAAATAGCTTGTCCTAAAATGGCTGAGATTTGTAGCTTACAAGCTGAGCCTCGCAGTTTCAACGTACAATTTAATTTAAACAGCGAATGGCCATCCTAAGCTGAACCCTATTTAATATGATTGATTATATAGATATAGAAGATCAACTTACATTGGAATAATATTATTTCTCCATACAAACCTTCATCTCCTACTTTAGGCGATGAATTTAGAAAAATCCTTTCTTAGTGCTCGTTTACGTAATAACAGATATCTCTTTCCCTTTAAGTCTTTGCTTTAAGTCCCTAGGCCCAGTAGTTTTTATATATTTTATATACATTATATTTTTTATACATAGATATAGATATCAATAACACCTCCAATTACTTAGCCGTATAAATATATGTAAAAGACGAGCAAAATTATGCACACAATTTCATATAAAAGTTCAAGCGAGTTGTGTCTGTGACATAGCTACTCTGTATAACGTCGCTCACAGGCGAGTTGCAATGGCCGACATGAGGAATAAAACACATTAGGACGCGCGGGATCGATTCACGCTTGACTTATAACATGTGTAGATTTAATTACAATGTAGGTAAGAAGGAGATAAAACGAGCAAGCGGTTCACTTGTTGTAACGTGACCGTTGTAACCCAGAAACCCTTGGAAAAATTATAGTTGCAGTTATCAGAATATGGTAGGAATTCAACAGTGGTAGAGCCCGCAACAACAACATCTG
>JWHW01048385.1:0-15351 GCA_000931545.1 Papilio glaucus | reverse complement strand
AAAAATCTGCGTTTCGTCTGATGGGTGAGGTGCAGGAGGCCTAATTCTAGTGCTCTTCTCATATTTTTCTAAAAAGAAAGGTTGAGAATGTGAAGAGGATTTGACAGGAAGGGCATGAGTAGGAAGACAAAATACCGTTTTCCTGTCTATCCCTTCGTCTGTCAATTGAAGGTTCGTCAATTGTTTGCCACCTACTTCTATAAAAAAAGATTGTATTTTCGGCTTATTCTTCATTTTTTTATGCAAGGTGGCAAACGAGCAAGCGGATCACCTGATGTTAAGTGAGCACTACCCATAGACATCCGCAACAAGCAAATGTGTTGTAGATGCGTTGCCTACCTTTAATGGACAGAAGAGGGCATAGACAGGAATAAGGATATTTCCTTTTCCCCGTTAACCCCTCCCCGTCCAATCCTCTTCCCGTCACCATCCTATCCTATGGAGGAAAGGGTGGGAAGGGGAAGAGGACTGAAATTAGGCCTCCGGCACCTCACTCAACAGACGAAACGTAGAGTACTTCTACTTCACGCCTGTTTTATGTGAGGTCGTGGTATTTCACCGGTCGAGGATTAAAGGTAGGCAACGCATCTGCAACACATGTGCTTGTTGCGGGTGTCTATGGGTAGTGTTCACTTAACATCAGGTGATCCGCTTGTGCGTTTGCCACCTTATTCCATAAAAAAAAGATAAAAAATAGTTATTAAATTACTTGTTTTAACGAATATATTAAGTTTATAATTTCTTAATGTTTTTTAATATATTGCTATTATTTATAAACACCTTCAAAAACTCATTACAGATTAATGTTATCTTGGCAAAGCTGAGCACCGTCAAATTGTTGGCATGCCGTCCTAACTTGTATCATTGTAAACAATGACCGGCCGCGTGTCCATTGCTAACTAAAAGTTTTCGTAAAGTACGTCCTCGGTTCGACCGTAGGGTAGGGTATCATAAATTATAGATGGCACAATCTTAATTCTAATAAAAGATATTATACACCTATATTCTCTTAAATAGGAATATACAATTAAAATGTTTTATTTGATATATTTATTATTGAGGTGTTGTCTCCATAACATGTTAAGTATGGGAAACAAAAAAGGAAGTATTATTATAATAAAACAGTTAAAGCAATCATATGTAACTGTAATTTAATGTAAAATACAGGTTGTAACCTCTTGGGCGCTAAACTTGATTAAGCAACAATAATAAAAATAAGAAAACCGAAAAAAAAACACTCCTTTAAAGCCTCGACTCCGCTATTTATAATTCTTGTGAAACCCAATTGGGACCTTTTATGGTCTGTTATAGAAATGGTTTAACTTCGACTACGACTTCGACTTAACATTATTGAATATCTTCCCAATTTTCATCGAAATTATAATTTAAATAATGTCGTGATACAATGGATACGTGTAAAATCAATAAAATAGTTCCCCGTGGGGCTTGGCAGGGCTGCGCGCTGTCGTCACATCTCTCGTCTCCCGGGATAATAAAATCTATTGTTAGCCATCCCACGGGATGTCTAGATCGAGCTGCGTCCCGAGGGACTCATCGTGTTGATGAGTGATGGAATGCCTTGTGGTAGGTCGGCCGTTACTATGACGGGCATTGAATATAAATCTATACGCAAAGTAATTATATTACAAATGAAAATTTGTTTTTTCTATATTATAAAGGGGCAAAGCTGGTCGCCTATTATAAAAGTGTTCATCGACCCCAAGAACATGCGCAACATCAGGGGAACTGCAGACGCGATGCCGGCCTATAAGGAAAGAGTATGGTCGCTTCTTGAAGGACCCTAAGTCGTATTGGTTTGGAAATACCGCTGGCGATAGATCATTCCACAACGCGGTGTACGAAATTTCGCGAAAACCGCACTGTAGTGAAAGGCCAAACATCAAGATGGTAGTTAAAGCTCTGTCGTGTTATTTTGTCACTCTTCCATCTGTCCTGTTGGACCGACCGAAACACTAAATCATAGCTTACTCAATTTTAGTTATAACGTTGTCTTTTAAGCCGCTTTAAAACACTGTTTTAAAAAAAATGGGAAAAAGAAATTTAGAAACGATTCATCAAGTGTAAAATAATTTCGCGTGCACTTTATCATGATATACCAATGACCTGGAAAGGACATGGAAACGAGAGCACTTCCACAATGTGTAGTGTTCTCTAAAGACATTTAAAAATATTTGTAAAATAAATTTTATTGTATTGAAAGTTTTTTAGATGCACTCTAATGACTAAAATCCAAAGATGCATGTAGTTAAAAATAGGTACAATGAGTACACCCGCATGTTATTGATCTAGATTCTAGGTCACGGATATAACTCGATTATCTATTTATTTTACCAAGATGGCGGACACCTAGATGGTGTTAAGTAGGATTTCGAAGCCATTAACGCTCGCACCCTTATTATCTTATGAATTATAAGCACAAAATCATCTATTTCCTCGAAATAATTCAATAATACAAGCGCTGTCGTCATCAAAATGCCGATTCTGTTTTAACTACGAACAGATATTTCGATCACTTTAATAAAACTTTATTGGAATTGGTGCGGATCAATAACTAAAACTCAGCGAATTGAAAAAAACAGATATGGTGGTGCAAACCATACGATATAGCGGTAGAATAAAAAGCAGTTCAGAATCCCGGTATACCAATCCCAATCCGGTAATATAAATACAAAGTCTACGCCCGAGGATCCCGAGGGAGCCCTCGAGTTAAGTTACCGTTATGGGGCTTAAGTTGGGCGCCTTCTGGGCTCTTTTTCCTCAATCTACAGATTCACTAATCTGTAGATGCGGGAGTTATAAGTCAGCCATAGAATGAACCTCGGTCACAAAAGACAAACAAACAATCAAAAAAAATATGAATTAATCATGGTATAAAAATGTTATTTCAAATGTTCCAGTTTAGTTCTATTCAGTTATCGCTAATTATCAGAAATTTACTAATAGTATTTATTTTAAAGGTAAAAAAATGCCTAAAAAATAAGATATAACCCCTTTTAATAGTGCTGTTATAACAATGTTAAAAAAAGATATAATAGAAACATAGTAGCTTCTACTTTGTACCACACACCAGTGCAATATTTTCGGCGCGCGCGCATTCTCTCGCTCGAACCGTTATTGTAATCAAAAACTTTGGCTCCGACTTCTGCTGCTATATCTCGGCTGGAGTGGTGCCAGCCCTAATGTTAAAGATACAGTTAGATCTGACTCGCGTCTGTTTGTTTTTACAGTATCTTCTAACGCATCGAGCTCAATTTACAGCACAGTTACGTCGGAAGTGTTTAAATTATGTAATCTTCATGAATTCACAGAATTTGAAGGATTAGAACTGAGAAAGATAGTTTAGGAAGTAGTAAGGGGCAGTGTTGGTAAAAAAAATGGATGAAAGCTCCTTTAACAGCAAGTCAAAATATGGCCACTGGTCAAAGGGATGGTTTACAATTGTTGAATGAAATAATGATTATGAAGTTTAAAATTGTTTTGATCCTATAACTGCAAATCGTAGGTCATAACATTAAACATGAGCCTACATGTACTTAAAACCTATATATATCACAATATTTGTCTTGAGGCACTTTGACGAAAGCTTATTCGGGATAACGTTATAATTATTGAGCCATCAAAATTGAAGTCCAATCAATCATATTTTATGGCAACTTTAAGGTCTGTACGTGCCGGCCATGATTCATTAAGCGATTGTAAAATTTGGAGAACGATCATTGAAATATTTAATAGAATACTTTTGAAATGTGCACACGAGTAGAGCGCTTGTGCTGAATGTCTTACGTAAGCAACATCGCTCGATACTCCGCGACCTTCCGCAGATGTCGCGTGTTCAAACTATTGATTGAAATCTATTTTAAGTCAGTCGAAAGCGATCTACTTTGTGTATGTAGGAATGAAGAGTTTTTCTATATATTTTATATATCGTAGACCCAATCCTAAACAATTCGCCTATTTACACTTTTAAAATTAGATCACAGTTGACCAGTACAATTGTATTTCATTGTTCATTTTTTTTCAGATTATTTTTCTTTAGTTTATGATGTTTTAGGTGTCCCGCACTTTTCCCCGTACGCAGCTATTCGAAGACTTCGAAGTTGGAAAGATGTGACAGACTCAGCCACTTCAGCTCCCATCAGTTTTACCAGCTTACAGATATTTTTGTTATGACGTAGGCGAGCACTAAGAAAGGATTTTTCTAAATTCATTCCCTAAAGGTCTAAAGTAGGGGATGAAAGTTTGTATGGAGATACTATCCGCACGAAGCCGGGGCAAAAGCTAGTCTGCAATATAAATCAGTGCCTAGAATAACTTTTCCAATCACAGAGATTCTGCAGATGACATACATACTGAAGCAGTCGTAAACCAGCCGGTCTGCAGTTTAAATCTTAATAGATAAATCTAAAAGCATCGAATGCTAAATTCTCGAATACCGGAAAGGGACGAGTCCAAATCGGCATCGCGCCAATAACTCTTGGCTATCGTATGCAATACAGAAACATAAGCTTAGGGAACTTTTTTTGTAACTGACTTGTCACTAGATACACACCTAGAAAAGGCTTTAACAGATTCACCTGATTTCAGGAGGCAAAGCGCAGGGGGCGCTTAGCCTAATCTTCATTGCAGTAACAGCTCGAGGGCTCCCACAGGAGCCTCGGCCGTTACTTTTAGGTTGTTACCGGATTGGGAGGCCGCCGAGCTCTTAAGTCGCTTCGACGGATGGCCCATGGGGTGACTGGGCTCGAGAGCCCCCGAGACTCAACTTGCCCAACCTCGGTTTGGGCTGTCACTCATAACGCGTTTAGCATTCCGATTCGAGGGTGCCCTAGAGGGCCGAGCCTCGAACGGTACTGTCTGACTAAGCTAAGGGAACCCATCCATACTACGTGACCCATTTTTTACAATTTTCTCCCCTGCCTCCCCTCTAGTTTTCACTTAGTAATTTATAAATCATTTTTTGCAAACAGAAAGTTTAAAAAAATATTTTTTCGTAATTACAATTAATTTAATACGGTTAGTTAAAAAAGCGTTAAATGGTGCGCGCCATATTTGTATAAAATTAGCTCGAGGATCCTTAGAGATATGTTCAGCAATAGCTGATTTCATTGAATCCCTACGTTGATTCCTTGAAGTTGCGTTGCGATTAGTATTGGTGGCGCGCGGTCTCATAATGTTGCCTAGTATTTTATAGAGCAATAACCGCTTCAAACAAGCTGTTTCATTAAAACGAAGCTTTATTTGCTACCAGTGAGTACCTATAAAATGTGCACTAGCACTATACTTTGATTGATTTTTTTATGTGAAAACGACCAAGTTTTTATTTTTATTATAACGGCGCGATAAATCGTCATTATTTCGAAAACGCATAAATTAAGATTATCGAAAGATAAACATGACATGTATCCAATATATCATTAGATTCAATTCACTGATATTTCCATAACAAACATAACCTATAACTTTCTACATTCCAAAATATTAAAATACACAACTAACCTAAAAATTCATAATTTAAATTTTTAGGATATAATGATACAAACTATTCTAATAACTTCTTGAAAAACTCTTGGTATTGGCGGGAATGAGCCCGAAGTATAATAACACTAAATTAAAAACTACCCTGTACATTGGAAAAATGTATTCCACCCCGAGAGTCCCTCGGTGCGAGTTATGTAAAAGTCGCTTGACCTAAATAGCTACGCTTTGGAATCTCAGAGCCAGCATTTTCTAGAAATTTCTCGAGTACACCTTAATTTTTATCAAAAAAAATCTTGCAAATTAAGCCCAATTCCAGAGAAATTTTGATCAACGAAAAAGTGTAAATTATTCCATCTAATATTTTGATGAAAATCGCACATACAAAACTGCTCTTCATAATTGTTATACGGAAGTTTATTTTTATCTTCTAATATTGATCCGCCCCGGCTTCGCCCGGGTACACTAATTATGTTGATCCGCTCGCTACCAAACTTCACAAGCGGGTGTTGCTAGGCAAATTAGAAACATTTCCCGAAAACTTCTTCGAAATCGAGCCGGTCGTTTCGAAGTTTATAGGTATATATATAAAACCATTGTTCGTATGTCCTAAACCATTGCTGTATAGATAAAAAGTATTTTTTTTATTAACCTTAAATTAACCCAAAATTTGTATTTTAAGCGCCATTATCTGAAAGCATAAATGTAATTAAAAGAAAAAGTCATAGCGTATATCCATAATTCAACTATTATCTTAAAATTATTTGCAAAGAATAGTCAAACTACGATCTTTAAATAATTTTTTGTTCTATATTTCCATATTTTCATAACTCGTGGTTTGTTTTCTACTTTTTTATCACACTAACGACATAATATTAATAAATATTTATTTGAATACATCCATATTAGTAACAATAAAACTTATACTAGTAGAAAGATAATTATTGTACAACCAAAAAATAATAAATATGTGTCAAGGTCTATTACGTTAAATCCCTACATTGCTATAATCCTACTTTTTAATATATTTTATTAACATAGAAATTTGTGGCAGAAATTTAAATAATTCATGACCGCTAGAGCTCTACTCACAAGTAGTAGTAGGCCTAAAGCTTAGCTTACTTAGGTACTCACATAGGTTGTAGGTATACTTAGGTTTACTCGACCGCCGACAAGAGGTTCTGTATCCACAACAGCGGATATCAAGTTGCGAGAGGCGCCAGACAGTGACTGTCAGTTACCACTACATACCGGATTTCGAAGATAACCGCATGCGGTTTGTACTTAATTCGTTGATGTATTAATAACTATGGACCAATGATCCTCCGTAACTTATAGCATGTTGAGTTCACACTGCCGACAGCATGTCATCATGACAGTTTTTTCAAAGAGAAGGAGCAGTATGTTTTATGTGAATGTTTTCGGCAGTTCCAACATGGTGTTACTCAAGGTCTTCACACAAAGACAATGCGCATGACGCGCAGCCTCTTAGTGGGCCTCCTACAAGATGGGCCTCCTACAAGATGGGCAGATGATCTGGCCAAGGCGGCAGGGACCGATCTTTGTGGAGGGGGAGGCGTACGACAAGCAATGGACGAATATCGGCTGAAACAACGACGACAACGCGTCGTACACTATTAAAATTGTCTGATTTACTATATTCTAAGATTATATTATACTTCATTGTTTCGTCTGACGACCGACGCCTATTACTATTAAGGAGGTTAAAGCTTAGCGCCCTCTACGCCCTGCTACCTCAGTCCGGTGAAACCGTAGATGCCTCCTCAAGGCAAAGAGTCACCAGTCAGTTATAAAAAAAAGTGTGACTGTTCTGATTTGTTAGGAAAGTTGATCAACCTCCTTCTAACACGAGAAAAAAGAGTAGTACGCCAGATGATTAAGCGAATACACAAAATAGAGTAGAATAAGTACTCAATATTGATTTCACTTTAATATGCCGTTTATTTGTTGTGAGTTATGTTGTTCCAATTATCGTAAGTCATTGAATACTAGTTTCAATGACTTACGATAATTGGAACAATAGGTATGTAGGAAGACGAAATAAATGTGTTATTCACTTAAAGTGGTCGGAATTCATAAACAAGGTAAATAAATAAAAATAAATAGGAGTGAGTAGAATATTTTATCTTCAAAACTTTCATTCGACGTTTCGAAAGTTTTTTGTTTATTAAGCATAGATAATTTATTATAATCAAATAAATAAAAAATAATTAACAAAGGTGAACGAATCCGTACCCCAAACTTATCTAAGTCATTTTTTACTCAATATTTAGGCAAATACCATATTAAATGGTCCATATATGACCATAACCAAACTTCAAAATTAAAGTCTACAAGAGGACGTGAGTGACGTTAACACAGGTTTTGCCTACGTTTAGCAGCTCCTTCCATCGTAATCCATAAAACTATTATACATAAATTATTTCAAATACCCCATGAATAAATGTTTCGAAAAATCTTGTACAACGGCGCGAAAATTCAAACACCACAGATCAAGCGGACGGAAGTCTCGTCAAAGATGAATGTGAACTACATAGAGCAGACAGAATTTCGATCAGTACCATATAAAAGAAGAGACATTGTTCACTTAAATTAGCGAATAAATAATGAATAACAATGTATGTACTTACATGGCGTAACTAATTGCAATGGCAATATACCACAGCGTGAACACTATGATTCCTGGTCCCTCGCTTTCCGCCATGTTCTGTCCGCTCGCAGGTGATGATGATGATCTACAACAAATTACGAATATATTTGATAATAGTTGCATTGAAGGGTTAATAGTTTAGACACGGTGAGTGCCAAAAAATACTAAGGCCTTTGGAATGAAGACATTATGTTTACAAAATATTTTTTTAATTTTTCAGGAACAGAGCGAGGGGAAATACTCTTTACCACCTCCTATTACCCTCCCGCCCCAAAGATAGCCTCCAAGTCCTCTGCCTACACGAACGCTGGCAGCCCATCTCTTGTGGTCACTTTAAAACCACGTGACCTGCCGTCGATGATCTCTTCTCCCATAAAGACAACATTACTGGGATGGAAACGTGATCATTGGATGGGAAGAATACGCAAGCAGCAATTCCAATGATCCTGTATATTTAAGCGGAATTTAATATTCGTTTTGACTTTTTATGGTAAACTAACATTAAAACTTTGGGCTTCGAGACAGTTGTGGCTCTTGGAATGGAAGCGGCTGGTCGAACTGATGGGGCTGGTGCAACTGGTGTGGCTTGTGGTATTGGTTCATTTTCCGTTTTTGTATCACATATCGACAATAATTTTGAAAATGCTAATGACAGCTGTCTAACGCCAAAATTCATCCTGTTTGAAGTCACCTCAATGTTTTCTTTTTGTTGTTTTAAGTGAATCAACACAGATAAAAATATTTTAAAGTAATTTTTTAAGATATTTTAACCCGATCAGTCAACCCTACCTACGCTAAATTATTATCTCAACTTATTTGGTGCAATATTATGAGGTGATATCGTCCGTACAATGAAATAATAGAACTTCATTGACATACGAAATAACTATCGTTCTAGCCTTTTAGTATTCAATCTAGTCTCCATACAAAAAAGACGGAGCTGGTTTCTTATTTTATTCATTAATATTAATTCAACAACAGTCTGTATCAGTCCACTGGCATAGGCCTTACCTGATGCCTTCCACAGTATACGGTCTCCCCATACATCTGGAAAGAGGCCCTATATTTCTGATCCCCATCCGTGGCCGCCATTCCAAGATTTTCTTCTCCCATCTCACGTCTACAGCTCGACAGATGTATTATTACATAATTATTAAATATTGACATTTTACTTACCTATGATTCTCTTACTGACTTAATACACAGATCTAGATGGTCATGTCGTTTGCGTTGGTACGAATATTATAAAAAGTAAACAAAGAACCATAGATAAATTTATTTTCATAAAAATTTACAGGACATAATTATATTTAAAATATATTTTTATTTTTCATATAATAATTATTTCTATTTATAATATATATACATAATTATGCTTATATTACATACTAGCTGTACGCGCGAACAGTCCTTTTTCGCATTAAAAAGTAGCCTGTGTCCTTTCTCAGGCTCTAAACTATTAATTCATTTAGGCGTGAGAGAGACACTTACATCTTTTCGTATTTATTCTCTAATATAATATATATAATAAATAGGGATCACTGAAGTACAGCTTTATCATGTGATGGCCACAAATGATTATGACAATGTTTATTCCTGTCCTTTCAGATTAATGTATTAAATATTAAATTTCTTCCCTGGATTATTTAGGTATAGTGCCATACATATGCGAAACTATTAAAATGGAAGAAATTGAAACTTCTACATTATGGTTTTGGGAGTTCTCGTCAAGCAGCTACGCCGAATCCTTTCTTCAATTTGTCGACGTACTCCTTGCGGCAATCCATGTCGTCTGCCGGACGGTTGTAAGGCAGCCAGACCGGTTCGCCCACAAAGTAACGGTACGCTTTCAAATAGTTCTGAAACAATAATTTTTGTCATATATATAAATATGATTCATTGATTACAATAAATCGAATAGACATACAGATTTTAGTTTAAGTGTCTCTTACTCCCTTTTTTTTTGTGCCTAAGACTTGAGTCACACTCAAATCTAGCATCAAAATCTGATGATATATAAAAAAATAAATATGCACTCACGCCCGTAACTCAAAGGGGTAGGCAGAGACAATTGATTTCCATTTGGCGCGATCCTGGCACACCTCTCTCGCTTCTTCTACATCCATACATCTATGCATACAAGCTCGTCGGTTATGGGAACTCCTTATATCGCCTTTATTTAGTATGTTACTAATCTGATCAATATAAGTTCTCCTAGGACATCCCCTACCAATGCTGCCACTCACTTTTGCTACATGTATTTGATATATTGATACATAAGAATACTAACATTTGTGTCAACAGTGAATCGGTGATAGCTGCCACTGGGGATGATGATCATATCTCCGGGAGTCACTAGGATGCGAATCCATTGGTCGCTGTCATCTCGTATGTCGAAGTAACCCGAACCTTCTACAGCAAACCTGGAATTTATATAATTATAGATGTAACTTTAAAGTTACAATTACAAAAGTAGGAAAGTACTTCTTATAAAAATATAGATATTAATGATTGTTATGTTTATTATTAATTAAGATAGTATGTTTATATACAACTATCATGTCCAACCTTACAAAACATAACCTACAATTATCCTCTATGTTAAAGTTTAACATAATAATGTATGCAAAATATCAATCAATAATTTGACCTTTACAGTTTGAAACCTGTTGAGAGGTGACATGTCAAATTGTCTTTTTTTTTAATTGTGAGTGATTTTTAACTGTTCGCCTAGAAGAGGCATCTACATCTATACCAGGGTCATGGCAGCAGAACAAAGAAGCCTAGTCTAAACCGTTTTACGATCTGAGGGAGCTAAGTTAAGCCTCGGCTCGCACTCTAAACTTTATTACTTCAATCGTATTGGGAAGCTGCCAAGCTCTTAGGTCGCTTCGGCAGATGGTCCATGGAGTGACTGGGCTCAAGGGTACCCGAAATCCCATCAGAAGCTATTATCAGATTATGCTTAGTGAGATTATAAACTGATGATCATTATAAACAACTCACATTCCATAGGTGACATGTATACCTTTCTGCTTAAGATATTGTTTAAATTTGTTACAATTCTTAGTCTTTGTCTAATATAAACAAACCTGATCTCTTCATCAGTGTGTAAATGTTCCTTATAAAAGGCTTTCAATTTTTCCTCATAGTTAGGTAGGCACTCTTTGGAAACAGTTATCTGATCCTCATAGCTGTAGCCACGGTCTTCTTTAATTTTGTCCAATAATCCATCTGATTTGAAGGTGTCCACATTTAACTGCAATTGTTATAAAAAAATACATAAATAAAAGAAAATACAAAATGAAACAAATATGGTTTTAAGAAATATTAAATCTGTAAAATATAACAAATAAATAAGAAAGAAAATTTTATTTTTTGTTACAAGATCATCATAATTCTTTTTCTTTCTATAATCATACATTTTGTCATTCATTCCCAAAAATCTCGTTAATCGATTTCTCATAGCCCGTGGCAGCAAAGCAATTAGTAACAATTCATTTTCATTGTTCATAAATTACCTTATAAATGTTCAGTTATGTCTTGGCCTTAACCAAATGAATAAACTGGTAGACATGTTATCAATATACAGCAAAAGCTGATCAAATATTTAGTTATCTGTTAATGTAAGGTGCATTAAGGTAAAAACACAAATAAAAATTTGACTAAAGGATATTTACTGATGCAAGTTCAAATTTTTAATCAATAAAAGTTATAATTACATTAAATGCGTACTAACTGATATTGTGGATGTTCTTGGGTGGCAGTGACCACTTAACCCCTACTTAACTTTGCCCCTTATCCTATAAAAAAATCCTATGTTTTACAAGATTGTTTCAATTGGGTATAGATTTATATATGAACATAAAAAAACTATATGATTATGAGTAGCATTTTTTAATAATGTATGTTCATATTATGTTGGTTATGAATATACATAGTTTAAATTCTGCTTGTTACAAACGACGCAATATTATGTATATACGTAACCCCTTCACAGGTTATCAAGATAATAAGATATGCCGTATATTATAGGGTACGAAATTTTATTATTTTTCTATACATTCAGATTACATAAGACATTCAAAAGCTGTTTCCAGAGTAATATGAGTAAAATAGCTATTTCGAAGCTTCCAATTTATTTTTCCAAATTTTAATAGGTAACTTACCTTAAAATATTCAATACCAGTTTTCTTGTATAATTCTTCTATGGAAATAAATTCTGGAGGGTTCCTGTGGTGCTCTAAACGTTGGTCTGTGTTTTCATTATCCATATACCAGGCTTTTACCATTTTTATTGAAGTTTAATAGTATAGGAAAAGTTTAAACAAACACAGTTCAATTTGTTTTGAAATTTATGATTTATCAATTAAGGACCAAAGATTAAATAGCTCAATGTAAGGTAACTGTTAATAGACACATAACGTTAGGACAAAGAATAGGTAGTACATTCATAAAATTTTCATATGTCAGACTCAGATGCCAGCAATGACTAGGACAAGATATTTTTTTAATTTTATGACCTGGTAACATACACCTTTAGGACATAAACAAGATATTACTCATATACAGTCAAAGAGTAGAATAATATATATAATGTATACAGTAGAGGACCTGTATCTCTCTTCCTATTCCGTAGATTTCACGGCCGTTCATCGCAAAAAGTCTCTATTAGATTTTCATTTTTAACCTCGCATTAGTACCGGTAAGTTACATCTTTTTGTGGAACAAACTCTTGTCTTTAAATTAACAGAGTGCTCTAACACACGATCACAATAAATATACACTGATGTTTTTCCAATCTAAGAAACAAACAAACAACAACTTTGGCTTTATAAGGAAGAAGGAAGGGCAGGGTTCATTCGAATATTTTTCGCCAAGGAATTTGCAGTCTTTCTTTAAACACTTACACAAGAGTAAAATAAATGCTGCAAATAAAATGATTGTATTAAATCAAAAAACCAATTAGCAACTACATAAAAATGAAGGAAAAAACAATTCATAACATTTGTTTAGATAATATAAGTATGTATGTGGCATTCTGACATTCCGTGTAAGAAATTAAGAATGTTTTCTAAAAAAAAATCAAATGAATCCGACGTTATAAAAGGGCTTAAAATCACGTCCAAAGAATACGTTACGTACAAACAAACTAACACACTAAGCTAATGAAAGCGTGTTTAAAATAAAAATTATTTTATTAAACAATGTCTCAAAATTACCTACCGAGTATAAGTGTTCCTAAGCAAAAAAAGTGTTAGCCGGAAATTAAAAAAAAACTAATTTCGGAACGAATGAAAAATAGTTATTTGCTAGATAGATCGATGTTTTATTTTTAAATATCGAATGAAGCTTCCAATACAATATCTCAATTACAACAAAGTATAAAGACGTCATGTGAGAAGGCTCGTTTCTTTACGTCTCAAGCTATAGGGCCGAAGCCTTTTTTCTGTTGTTCGACGTACTTCTTACGGCACGTCATGTCGTCTGCGGGGCGATTGTGAATGAGCCAGCCGGGCTCGTCCTCGAACAAACGACGGCCTTTTAAATAATTCTAAAATAAAAAAAATAACAAAGTTATAAAAGAATAAATTAATAAAAGATAAAACTAAGAGGAGCCGCAAACAGCGAGCGTATGCGTAGATGTACCTGTGTTGTTTGTTATTATGTGGAAGAAGCGAGAGGCGTGCCAGGACCGTGGCAAACGAGAATCAGTAATGTCTGGGTTATGGGCGTGTGTGCGTATATATTTAGGTATTTATAATCAATGGCCATTATATCGGCTAACTATTACTTAATGGCTTTTAAGTGAACTAACATTGGTATCGAGGGTGAAGCGGTGGTAGCTGCCTCTGGGGATGATGATCAGGTCGCCAGGGGTCACCCTGATGCGGATCCATTGGTCGGCGCCGTCCCGAATGTCAAAGTAACCGGACCCTTCTCTTATAAACCTGGAAAATTATTTTAAAATGTTATTTTTACATAAATAAGTAGGTCCCGAAATATAACAACAATAGGACTATAGGACCCTATTTTGGCCCGGGACTACGAGGCAGACGAGCCAGAGCGTCTGCTTGGAACGCCCCGACGTCGTCTCCGAGCAGGATGGGCCTTCTCCCGACACCGCTCCGCTGTCTCTTTCTGGACCATGACGGCATCGCAGAAGGAGATCAGCACCGTCCAATTTTATTTCCCTGTCAGAGCAGATGCTACTACTCTGCAGGCAGGGTCAGGTTTTGCCCGATCCTCTGGACCAAGATCCGTAGCTCGGACGCTGCGGATCTTGGTGCTTGTGCTGTGCGGAATCCCGGTCCCCGCCACAGTGGTGGCATTACGCCGTTGGTTCGCGTTCAATCCGATTCAGGTACTCACCGAAACAGCTAGGTTTCTACCTACAAGACGAAATTAAGATGTCATATTTTTTAAACTAAAAGTGAAATATTTAGCAAGCCTGCGCTACTTTTAAATAAAAAGTAATAATGCTACATATAAATAGTGAATTTCAAACAGTTTTTTATTGTTAAAAAGGGACGTTAATGAAGTTCTTGGTAGCAATCGAAAACTTTTGATCGTTTAACGCAAACAAGCGGATAAGATTGTTAAGTGACCGCAACCCATAGGCATTTACAACAAGCTAATGATTTGCAGATTAATGTGTGTCTTACCTTTAATGGACAAGGGATATTCAGTATATAGTCGTATACCACGCAAGTCTTATGTTTTAGCGCACGCATAGCACAGTCAAAGACATACCTGATCTCTTCATCGACGTGCAAGTGCTCCGTGAAAAAGGATTTCAATTTTTCGTCGTAGTCAGGTAAGCACTCTCTAGAAATAGTTATTTCGTCTTCATAGGTATATCCGCGCTCCTTTTTAATCTTCTCCAGTACTCCATCAGTTTCAAACGTTTCCAAATCTAACTGTAATTAAAACAATACATTTCATAGCAATTCAGATTTCGCGCAAATTCCAATAATTCCTGCTGCGTATTAATACCATATACACTTATGCCGTAACACACTCGGAAGTAAACATTTGAGAGTTGTTCACTACTGTCGTAGATACTTAAGGCGTAAAATCATAGGTACCACTATTTACCTAGTATTGTGCTTTAAATCAGTGTGCATTAAATTATGGTACTCCACTATCTTAGCTGTGATGTTATGATGTAATATATAAGCAAA
>JWHW01048344.1:57475-74811 GCA_000931545.1 Papilio glaucus | reverse complement strand
ATTATAATGTTCATCTTCGTTTCACGAACAGCTTCTAAGGGTATTTGTGTCTATTATAAGGGTTATCTTCGTTTCACGAACAGCTTCTGAGGGTATTTGTGTCTATTATAAGGTTCATCTTCTTTTCACGAACAGCTTCTTAGGGTATTTGTGTCTATTATAAGGGTTATCTTCGTTTCACGAACAGCCTCTGAGGGTATTTGTGTCTATTATAAGGTTCATCTTCTTTTCACGAAAAGCTTCTAAGGGTATTTGTGTCTATTATAAGGTTCATCTTCGTTTCACAAACAGCTTCTGAGGGTATTTGCTAAAAATTGTACAGTAGTCGTCTGGTTGAAGGTCACTTAACAGTTGCCTCTTATAATAATATGCAAGGATGCTTAGTATCATATAAGTACATATTTCTAGAAATAAGATTAAATTACGTAAAACTTACATCCTTCACTAAATCAAATAAAGGTGAAATTAATAACATTTATTTTTTCAGAATTAAAAGTGTTTCATTACAGATCAACACGACTCGTATCATCAGTGGTGATCATCATCACCCTGCCCCTTTCCCACTTATGCGGGCTCGGCATAGCATGACCATAATCCATACTGTATAGGTTTTGGCTACAGTTTTTACGGCCGGCCGCCGAATCACTAGTGATTGTAATACAAATCAGGATGGATCAAATTATTTATCAAAAATAAGTACATTAAACAGGGGTATGGAATGCCTGGATAGTCGACAAAGAAGAACTTGAGGTGATACTGTCTCCATCCAAAACCAGCCAGACTAGCCATCGGCAAGGCTTGCAAGATGGAAGAGTACATCATGGTTAACGACAATCGACAACGATCTTACGCTAGTGAAGTACTTAGTGTTTGTTGAATGATATATTACATTTTTTCCAAATAGAAGAGGAATGTTTTTATATTATTATATATTTACTTTTACCTATTATTATATTATATACATAAATAAATATGCGCTCACGACCGTAACCCAGAGGGGTAGGCAGAGATCATGGATTTCCATTTGGCGCGATCGTGGCACACCTCTCTCGCTTCTTCTATATTCATACGTCTACGAATATATGTGGTCAACCTTGGTTGAGTTTGGATTGAACAGTGATCTAATACAAGCGTTACAGTCTCTTTATAAAGATTCTACTGCTTGTGTTAGGATTAACGGGGCCTACTCAGACTGGTTTAGCATCGATAAAGGTGTAAGACAGGACTGTGTAGCATCCCCGTGGCTGTTCAATCTCTTTATGGATGATTGTTTAAAAGCTTTGAAAGACGAAGATTGTGGATTAAGAATGGGCGAGTTAGTTGTAAAATGTCTCTTGTACGCCGATGACCAGCTTTTGTTTGCGTATTAATGCATCACGCAAAAGTATTTTTATTACTTTTTAAATTACTTAGTAAATATTTGACACTCCTGCTTACTTCTTTTTAATAATAATAAAGGATAGCTTTATTAGAATGATATTTTGTTAATATCACAATTTCATTGTTTATTTTAATTTAAATTCAATATATATCAAAGCAGCTGTTTAGTGTTAAACCAATAAAAATTCAAAATGATTTCGATAAGTATGAAAAACATCTTTACTCTGCGATAATTACTAATGTTAAATACTAACTAGGGTTGTACATTGTTGTGAGAGTAAAACATCGATGTTTTGAAATCGATATTACAAAGAGAGAATTACGCTTAAACTAAAAAAAAACGAAGAAAATTCAAAGTATCGATTTTTTGTAAGTAACATCTCTAATTCTAACAATAAATAAGTGAACTAGTTCTTTACGGATATCCATGTTAAAGCCCAATCATAAAAGTTTACATATTTGGGTTTATTTACTAAATATCTAATTATTACAGGTATGCACACCGTGTCCGCACAAAAATTGAATATCGCTATTGTGTCCAATCCGGTAGCAGCCAAAAAGTAACGGCCCGAGCCGAGGCTCCCGAGGGAGCCCTCGAGCTTAGTTACTGTTAAGAGGTTTAGGCTAAGCTCCCTCTGGGCTCTGCCGCCTGTGACAAGTCAGTCACAAAAAAGCTATTTTGTGCTTTTGCATAACAATTCATAATTGCGATCCTATATGTATACCATTTACACAATGTGTCACCACGTTACAACTTATAGTGACGTAAATTGTCTCAAGTTGCAAAAGTCTAGTTCAATCTAAGAGCAATAACTTAAATTGGTGTTTTTATTAGCGAACATACCGCGATCAACAACAGCCTAAGTGTACCAGCATCAGGGAGACAAAACGGATGCAGTACTGGTATGGGTCAGCATTCGCAAAACGTGTTTACAAAACTACTTGATCGGCAGATTGAGGACAAAACGTCCGACGCACGCGCATGGGTAAACGTTCGCAATAAAAAACCAACAATCAGCAGTATAGACAAAATTGCTGAGACATGCACTTGGGAAAGTTGTGATCATTTTGGGCTTAAATCTATATAGTCCACTACCAATCCACTTCCTTATACCGATATTTTGGGTGAACCAGAGCACTAACGGCGTACCCTCTGTACTTTCTTCACACTTTACACTACACATATTTCAAACACATTTATATTCCGGCTCAATCACATCAGGGTTTGATAACATTTATACAGCCATCACCCAATTTCTAGATTTGAGACCTGGTCCCTAGGTACTACTACTAATTTTCGGAGATGTCGTTGCTGGTAACCTTATTGACGGTTCTTACAGCTTCACCTGATACTTGTGTGTGTGTGATGTGATCTTGAGCTAAAAGTAAAAAATTCTAGGTCCCTAATGTATATTAGGGGCCTAGTTGCTGGATTTAGCAGCCATCGTTGTGGGTGTTGTGTCTACTCAATTCGAACGTGTTACCGTCGAAGACTATAATGAGGTCTACTAAGTAGGGCTGTTGTCTACGTGATCGTCGAGGGAAGGAGCGTACCTGTCCCCCGACGGTCGTCAACTGTTTTAACGAGTGTCTGGGGGCGGTGAAGACTTAACCCTTTACCGCGGGTGCGATTTGTGTTCGCGTTGCGTATCTGTCGTCGTACTCGTAGGCGAGGACGGTGAGAGTTTTGTCATGTATGTGCTATGGTTTGAGTGTCCTCATGATCGCGGTGGATCAGTAGGACGTGTTTCGGTCTGCGTTTGGCGACTGTAAACTCAGGATTTGGAATGTAGTCGGCGGCCTGAACTATGAGAGGGTTGGGATGTGTAGTGGCGCTTTCGAAGTAGCGCTTCGAGAGTTCCCGGAAATGCTCTTGGTTCGTGTCCATTTTTAGGTCATATACGGCTTAATACTGCGCTAGCGAAGGACATTATGGGGAGTATGCATGACTTGTAAAGCAGCAGCTTGTACCGTAGGGAAAGTTTGCTTGAAGAGCATGTGAGCGGGTGGAGTTTACTGTTAACAATGCATGCTTTACGTCGGATCTCTTTGAAGTGAGCTGTGAAATTAAGTTTTTCATCTAACGTGAAGTCCCTAGGTAAGTATTATTTTGAAGATATGAATTTGTACACATGTAATGAAAATAAATTATAAAATTTTATTAAGACTAAGTAGTTGGGGGCCACTTTTTCGCTACTTCACGACTAGCGCATATTTTGCGTGTGGGCGGGGACTTGGATTACGTCAGCGAGCCCAGCTCTCCAAAGATTATGAAGACTACATTCACTTTCATAAATTATTAATGATAAGAAAGTATTCTCATTATAATATTTATAGTGTTTCTAAGGAGACGTACGAAACGAATATATTATAAGCATGAAAGTAGCGGAGTAGTGGTGGCCCAGTGGTTGACGCCCTGACTTACGAATTGTAGGTCGAGGGTTCGAAACTAGACAGGCACCTTACTTTGTGTAATTTATTTAATCACCACTGCTCCTAAAAGGGGGAAGAAAACATCGTGACGAAACCGGCATGTCTTAGAACCACCTAATTCGAAGACATGTGACATCCACCAACCCGCACTGGGCCAGCGTGGTGGATTACGGCCCATTCCCTCTCTCGGAGAGGAGGCCTGTGCAGTGGGGGAAACACACTAAATAAGCCTAATTTATTATTATTATTATTTGAATGTAGCACCGATAGCGGAAAAGCTAAGGAGCGAAAGGTTAGCATTGTATGGGCGTGTTATAGGGAGAGAAGAATGGCACGTCACAAGGAAGCCTCTCCTTTTACTGAAAGCACATTGAACTTGAGCACAGTGGGCGATAGCAAAGGGCGCCGCGGGGGGTCGGTCGCATTAAGTGAACAGTCCCGACATCGGTGTGAGATCCACACTTGATTTTATTTCCGCACACACTAGTTTTTATTTTGCTCTCCTAAGAAAATCATTTAAATGATGTTTTGTAATAGATTATCAAGAAAATGCTTAAGGTAACCACAGTTTTAGAATGGGTATGGTATAAGGTATATAAGGTATACAATTCCATAGTACATTATTTAGATCTGTCTCATAAGGTTTAGCAATGTAACCCCACAAAAATATGTTTTTATGGCAGCACATTACAAATCTTTGGAATTCTCTACTTTTCTCTATTATAATGAGTATGCATGTATTATACACATTAACCTTCCTCTTGAATCACTCTGTATATTGATGAAAATGCATTAAAATTTGTTGCAAAGTTTCAAAGATCTAAGGAATTAGACAGCGGAATCAACTTATTTTCATATTATGTAAAGATTTTTAAATTTTAATGATCTAAGGTTCTCTTCAATTAAAAAAATTTAATTTTTAATCTAGGCTTAAGAATTACATTTTTACATCTACCTTTATTTTTCATTTTTACTTTTGGATGGTCATGGTTATTATTCTTTTTAAGTATTGGGTTTATCCATGGCTTCACCCAGTACGAGAGGGGTGCCAAATGTATTCATTTAGGCAAATATCTAAAATAAGTTTGAGGGAGAGTCTACTACTACTAACTAAGGTTGTACTAGTTTAATTACCAAGATAAAATACTATAACTTAAATTTAAAGATAAAAATTATTATTAATTTAATCTTTAAATCTTGGTGCAAGAAATTCCAAGAACCAGTTGTTCAGTGCTTTTATGTAGACTATCATTAGCAACACAACAAAATGGTGTTAACTAAATGTTTAAGGGAATTTTTAGCTTACTATTAATACTACCATGTGAAACATAAAGAATTATAAAGGTAGCGGAAGAAACTTTGGCAATATTTTTATGTTTTAGGGGAATGCACATAGTGTTATTTACCATTATTTTATGGCTATTAGCTGGCAAATGAGCCAGCAGTTTGTTGATGGCATCCACAACAAGCAAATAAGTTGCATAGACATTGCCTACATTTATTTTCAACAGAGCAAGTAATTAATATGAAAAGGAAAGGAATGGATGGGAAGGGGAAGAAAAATGGAATTGGGTCTCTGCCACTAGCATCAAACAAATAGTATAAATTACTTTTACTTATTTTATATACAAAAATGTAAGTCTAATTATCCTTAATTTGTTGCCTGGACACCTGAGTTATATTTCTTGCACAACACAACAAGCAGTCAAATTCAGAATAACAGAATACAAAGTGCACTTATAGCCTCACAGATAAAGTCATTTAGTTGCAAAAATATTGTTAATGAGCCAGGGAGGCTTCAAACATTAATAATTACATACATGGTGGATAACAAATTTATGTAACAAAATTTTATATGGTCCCTCCATATAAAATTAAAATATTTAATATATCTTTTATTGATATAACTGTAGTAAATAAAAACTTTTCCAACAGAAAAAGTAGTGGAAACACTTACTTGTTTGGTCTCTCCTTCCAGTTCGATGATTTGTAAAGTGAGAGAGCTTTCCATAGCAGCCGATTCATTGAGGAGTGCATTTTCTTGTTCTATACCACTCCTTGTGGTTACTTTCTGTGTTGTATCGAGTTTCATTAAAGCCTGTTAAATAGATATATCCAATTTAAAGACTCCAAGAAACATATACAATACTGTTGTATGTTTATTTGGTACATTGTACACTTAAATACATATAACACATGTGGAATAAAATGGTAAGAGTTTTATTATTGCATTAGATTATAATAACACACCTAGCTAGCCACATAAATCATCCCAATTAATTCCTGAAAACATTTAGATTTAAATTAAATGAAGGAAAACTAGATTTCACTTATAATTTTTGTAAGTAGTTCAGTGCTCACATATGAGATGTTTTAATCTCTTTTAGAGTTACCGTTTGCTTTAGCTTAATGTGTATCCAGTAATGCATGAAAAGTGAAAATAAGACGGTATGTAGGACATCTAACCTCTTGGGTGATCTCTAGTTCGTGTTTTGTATTCTCATAGAGGCTTTCCAAATCGTTACATCTTTGCTGTAGAGCACTTTTCTCCTCCAGCAGCACCAGGCCTAGCTGAGCCGATTGGATCTTCTCACTGCTGGCCTGGTCCAGTTCCCGACTGAGTCTCTCAATCTCCACCTTCAAATCCACGATCGAAAGTTCGTTATGTGCCGTGGCTGCCATGGTGTGACAGTTAGACGGCTAATTATCTAAAACTTCATATACAAAGTAAATAATCTTAGAAAAACAACTTTAAAACGTGTAAAATCAATGTTTCTACATTCTCCTAACAAAAGTATAACGTATTGACAGTTCGTTCAATGGCCTCTTTTTTTTTTAATTGTTGTCAGTGTCAGACTTCTATTTTCAGCGCTCAGTGTTGCAGCCCTAAATAATATTTTTCTCTTTAATGAATTTAGTACTCTGTTAAAAATATACATTACATACTTAATCAAAAATATTTATTCGTAACGCATTATATAAATCGTTAATGCTATATTTGTATTATGGTATTCTTGAATTCGATTGAAACTTATTATATAAAAATTATAATTTCAGAAATTAGGTAATGAAAGAATAACCAATTTTTCGCTTCCTCCTTTGTTAAATCATCTATATCGCCAAATCGATCACAAAAACCAATGTTCAAAGTTCATCTCATAAAATTATGTATGTAAATATCACGAAATTTACCTTTTGTAAGTACATGTATTGAAGTATGTGTACATAACCGTCGGTTTACACTATCGAAAACATTCACATAAAACATATTTTCATCTCAGTTTTTTTCAAAGAAAAAGATGACAGAGAACAAAGACTGGCGTAAAATCATGTATCGAAGAAATAAAGCTTGTTTCGATACATGTTTTTACGCCGGTGGAAACCAACAGTAAGTATATGTATTGAAGTAATGCTCGAAATATATTATAACTATCGACTAGCTAATTTATTTGATAATTAAAAAAAAATAACACATTCGTCATTTACTCCCACCGAGAAGAGGCGACAGAAACACCAGCCATCCGAATGTGCATCTGTTGAGCTAATAAGAGAAATATACTATGTATGTATTTAATTCCGTGTTTGGAGATGATTGAGTATAATCATGATGCCTAAGATGAATTCTTTTTGAAATTCTTTGCGTTTACAGCAATAATTCCATTATGGGTAGACGTATTTTAACTTCAGGTGAAGTAATCACGAGGGTATTATAGCTTTGGGTGAAAGTCAACACCGGGCCTTGTCGATCTTACATCACAATAGATCTTATAGAAGAGGTGATAGGAAACAAACACATGTTTTGGCAGCTATGAGCATAACTTCTCTACAGTAGTCCATAAAAACTGATCGGATTTTGTCATTTCGTACGATTTGCTCGATGTTATTCTTTGTTATTGAAGCCTCTATCCTGTGCTCGCAGTCATGGCGTGTGTTAAGTAAATCTGGGACAGCTTGTAAGAATGTGGTCCACGGTCTCTTCACTCTCTCCATCGCAAACACAGAATGGATCAGCGGCAATGCCAAATCTGTGCAGGTATGCTTTGATGCCTCCGTGACCAGTAAGGAATTGGGTGGTCAAATTATGGTATTTTTAAAAATCCGGAACGCTTCATCGACCCTTCCAATGAACATTTTAATCGTGCTATTAGGTGAGCTGTTTTCATAGCATTCCTGCCAAGCATACATTGTGTCCTGCCTTATGCAATATAATGCAAGGGACAGCGGGAAGAAGTCGTATGCTGGCGCCCTTCTGGATGTAAGCGCCGCTTTTTTTGCCAGTTCGTCGGCAAGCTCATTGCCCGGAAGCCCAATGTGTGCCTTAATCCATGCGAGGCTTACGTGGACATTTCTGTCGTTCAAGTTATCAAGTATCTTGCGGATATCTGATGCTAGTGGATTGAGGCAGTCGGGATCGCATATGGTTTAAAGAGAAGATCCGGAGTAGCTTAGAATTGTTTCCTTTATACTTTTCTTCGACAGATATTTTAAAGCTTCTCTAATGGCCACAAGTTCGGCCTGATACACGCTACAGTAACTAGCGAGGCTAACCATGATTTTATGCCTCTCTGCATTGTCATGCCAGACGGATACCGCTGCCCCAACTCTCCCATCGAGCTTACTGCCATCTGTATATACTAGTGTACGATTATCGCCTAAAGCCTTAAGGTCGTCTAAAGTCGTGACTTCTACAAATTGTCTTTGTCTACGGTAGGCTGGGTGTTCGATGGGCTTTTGCGATTTTGATGGCAAATGCCCTCGTAATAGCGTTGAGTCGTCGGCGGTTCTGTACATTGATTCGGCCGCTTGCCCAAACATTAGCAGCATATAAAATAGTAGGTTCTACTACTGCACGATAGATGATGCGAAGAACCTCGGTGTTCAATCCCCAGTGGGCACTTGCAGTTCTTAGTAAAAGCCTGTATAAATCGACGGCCTTCCTCTGCTTCTCGATGATGTATTCAGTGAAATTTAAATGTTTGTCTATGGTCAAGTCTAGCACTTTGAATGTCTTAGAAAGTGGAATCTCAAAACTATCAAATATTATTTTTGGTGTTCTATATTTACGTTTACGCGTTAGGAGGATGGCCTGAGTTTTATGAGGTGCGAATTTCATTTTGTTGGCCTTTCCCCACTTGGATATAACTTCAAAAGCTTCACCTAAGGAATTTTCTAGCTCTTCAGCTGTAGTGCCATAAGCGTTTACCATTATATCATCAGCAAATGCCTGTACGTGTGCTGTCAACGAGTCTGCCCTCTGCAAGAGTGGGTCTAGCTGTACGTTCCACAGAAGTGGACCGCATGTGGAGCCTTGTATACACCCCTTATTAGTTTCTTGGATAACAGTTTGTCCGGCGTAGCGGAGCTCAATGGATCGGTTTTTTAAATAACTGCTAACTGACTGGAGGGTGGGTACATCCACACTCTTACGAATGAGTTCAGCCAAAATAGCTGGCCACCATGCATTGTCAAACGCGCCCTCTATATCCATAGAGACTGCTACTACAAGTTTCCGATTTTCGAGCGCTTCTCTTATGATAGTCACTGCATCGTAGAGTGCGTCCGACGTACTTCTCCGTGGCATGAAGCCATATTGCCTGGTACTGAGTGCTTCATTCTTTCCAAGTGACCACAATAGTCTTCTTACAAAAAGTTTCTCAAGCACCTTCCCTAATAAAGGAAGAAGGCCAATAGGCCTGAAGGTCTTCAGCTTGGTATAGTCGTCTTTTCCGGTTTTTGGTATGACTTTAATAACAGCTTTCTTCCAATACGATGGAAAGTGCCCGAGGCGCAAGCAGGTGTTATAAATGGCATTGTACTTGTATTAGCCAATATGACCCTGTGGCAAATATCAGCAGTGAAACCATCGACGCCTGGAGCTTTTTTAGAACTTATGTTACGAATGATACCCAAAACTTCCTCTGAGGTGAAGGGGGTGACGTTGATGTGTTGTTCTTTAGCGTATGTGACTGCTTTCCTAGTTTAGCGTGCTCCGATGTATCGGTCTCTTCAAGATCTGGAGGAAAGAAGGTACGCGCAAGAAGGGAGGCAGTTTCATGTGGTGATAGAGTTTTGTTTGTGCATGGATCTTTTAGCAACTGCTCTGCTTTATTGTCTCCACATACTTTAAGAACGCGGTAGATACTGTCCCACACTCTTTCTTTCTCCTGATGAGTGCAAAATGTCCGCCAGCTTTCGGTTATCGCGGCCTGAATGTTGTCTTTGTATATGCGTTTGGCTTCTACATATTCCGCTATGACAAGGCACTTATGTCTAGGGTTTGCTCCACGGATCCTGCGTCTTAGCGTTGTGACGTTTCTTTTTTGTTCAGTCAGGGTTTTCGACCACCAGTGGCAAGGTTTCGCGGGTATGTTTTCCCGAATTCTTGGGATCGCCTTCTCGCAAGCTTGGGTGATTGCCTGAGTCAGTGTGGTGGTTAGCATATCCAGTTCCTGAGCTGAGGCTGTTCTCTCGGCTATTAAAAATAAAAAAATTTATAAATTCTTGATTTGCAGCAAAAGCAACACCATACTAAAAGGCCTTAGCGACAAGTTTGACTGCCCGATTGTGCGACACTGGGTGCGTGCACACGTCCACATGACCGGCGACAGACTGTCTTGACTTAGTATCTTCTTAGTATTTATGTGGGTGTAATGTTTTTCCTAAAATTAATGTAATATTTTTTTTCCAATATGTGTTACCTATTAAGCAATAAATGCAGTGTTATGTTAATGTTTCATTTCTAAATGTTTAAAAAATAAAGTAGACTGACTGATTATAAAAAAATTCAAGTCTCAAGACTGTTTATCCTATCTTGTAAAGGTAAAGACAATTAAAGTCGTCTGATCTAATTGGTACGTGTTGTTTTTTTTCTTTGTTGTTGATTGTATGTAAAATCTATTTTTAGAGAAAAAAAATGATATTTAAAAATATGATTCAATTGGAATCAAAGTACAGTTAAGCAATTAGAGAAAAAGATTTTTTTAAAACAAGATCTATTTAAAGAAGATACATAACTATATGTAAAACCGTAGGTGTGTTGACAAAAAAAAAACAAACTTATTGTTTGTAAAACATTTAATTGGAAACGTTATATAAATATCGTTAATACACAGGCATTGACGATATTTTAGACATTAGGTATTCGAAATGGAAATGAATTTGACAGTTGAATTTTCAAAACTCCTTTAGTGTATGGCATTTCACACACAAAAGTGGTTTATATCACAAACAATTTATTTATTACCTTCTTTTAGTTTTAATTAATTTGTTTACAATTCATTTTGTTATTTTTGTGTAAATTTGAGATAAA
Source organism: Papilio glaucus (assembly GCA_000931545.1). Taxonomy (NCBI): domain Eukaryota; kingdom Metazoa; phylum Arthropoda; class Insecta; order Lepidoptera; family Papilionidae; genus Papilio; species Papilio glaucus. The sequence goes on along the minus strand of JWHW01048344.1, from coordinate 63,689 downwards.
ATGGATAATGTGTCTTAGTTTTACTAGCACCGGATTGTTTACTGACGGTCTATTAGTTAATATAAATACTACTCACAACTTTAATTGACCCCTAACATGCAACCAATGAGTTACCGATTAGTTAATACATTCATAAAGTTTTATAATTAATAAAATACCCTAATAATAAATACAGATATATTAAATTTTCAATCAAAAAGTAAACATTGCAAACAATTTTATACTATAATTTATTCCCCTCAGATATATTTGGAATGTTACATATACGTAAATCTATCCCATTCGTGTATATATGTATATATACATATATAACACATAAAATTTTACATTAAACACGGAATTCGTACTAATTACATTAAACCAGTGAACGAATAAAACATCGCAGAGTAACGTCAAACAAAATTCTCTCCAATAAACGGCGCACACCGTTTGTTTTCTTTAAACAGCTAGATTGTTATCTATTACCATCGCGAAGTAATGATTGGCTCTGTTGTCAACGCGCGTCGCTGATTGGTTAAGTAAACCATAGTAATAACGGCATTATCGGTGCGTTAATTGGTCACGTGTTACTGCAAAAGCTGTCAAAGAAAACTATCAGATGTCATGAAAGACCTAAAATCGCGCGCGGGACAGTTTGTGAGCCCGGTTCATTAATGTACAGTTTTCGTTATAGCATTTTCTGGCGATAATAATGTTTTCATGTTTATTTTGCGTTCACTGCGTTTAATTATTAACACTCAAAGTTACAAACACATTTAAATAAAAAGTATCAATAAATATCTATTTCAATACAAAGCGAAATTTCAAAATCTGATTTCTTATTGCTATGATTCTTTGACAGAAATTTCACGAATTATTGCTTATATTACTCACTTATAAATTAAAGTTATCAGTATAAAATGTATATATTTGATATGGACACAATTGTTTTAGTACTTTACTCTCATGATGTATACTACACGGGCGCAACAAAATAAGACTAGTTGAATGCAACGCACGTACCCACTTACGTCGAACATCCCCACGTATTGTCTGTACAACGAGCGACTAATGTGAACGACGAACGTGTATATGCTGTTCAGTTTAAGGTCGGATAATTATTAAACATGTCATTAAATTCATTAGGTTTATAAATTTGTGATAACAATTAAAATATTAATTAGATACATACCGTAAGCGGATTTTTTATATCGGACCTTTCGCTTAAGTTGCCATTTATCGAGAGTAAAGTATTAAATTCTATTACTTTGTACTACAAAATATCCTAAGGTAAATAACAGTATTCGTTTAATTCTTACTATGGCTCAGTATTGAAAGCATATCTGACTATAAAGTGTAAACGAAAAATTTTTTTGTGTAAATATAAAAATAATAAATTATTCAATTACTAATATAAGAAAATTGGCACCAAAATGGCGAAACGATATTCAAGTAAAATGATACAAAATAAAGTTCGGGGAGTACTTAAAAAAATATGAGATTATTACTTGAGCAACACAAAATTATTAACCTCAATAAGGCTATGAGCATAAAATTTCAATTTTTAAGAATATACAATTATTAGAATTATTAAAGTTGCGGTGCAGTTGAATTTCCATCAAAATACTATTAAATAATTATAACAAACTTTTAATCATTTATGCACGTATTTCAAAGTTGTCACATATTTTCTATATAAGCACTAACAGCTCCTCAATATTCCGTTTTAGTAACACATTTGTCTTAATTACAGTAACATTGCTGAAATTTTATGGACGATATTTATAAATAGGCACTCCCGCCTATAATCTAGCTAGAACATAAGTTCCCAAGGGGGGTGGTACTGACCCCTAGTGGGAGCAGGAGCTTTTTGTGGTTTTCTGGCGGTAGCTGGTCCGGAAAGACAAATAGGCGCTATGGCAGTAAAGTCAGTACAATTAATTAATAATCATGACCCTCTGCCACGAGCACAAGAGGGAAACAGATAATAGACGAACATGTTATAAAATCGGAATAATTAACTATTGTATAAAAATGGGCGTTTTCATTATTTTTTCTTGTAAAGGGGGTGGCAATCCATAAAAGGTTGGGAACTTATGATCTAGAGCAATAAGGACAGATGATCAACTAATAATTAAAATAGTAATAAGGTATATTTACCATTCAAACGGAATCCAGATTAATTTTTACAATATATAATATTTGCGAGCTGTCAGCTATGATCACATATAACCTGAACTATATGCACGTTCAAAAAATACCTCATGAGATTTATTGAGGACATTCTTCTTTTGAAACACAATATTATAAGATTAACGCCCGGTTTCTGAAAGATTTGTCAAAACAGTTAGAGATTATAAAAGAAAAAAAAGATGCTTCTAGCAACTCAAACGACATTTGATCGGTCTTTTGACAGCTGGCCACCCTTTCAGAACACGGGCGTTAGACAGTTTGTAAGACGGACCAATTGTCATTAAATTAAAAGGCCACAACAGGGAGTTTGTAAATTCTATAATTAACAAATTATAATAAATAATTGTCTAAGTTAATAGATATATTAAGATAATAAATAAAATAAGAATGACACAGTAAATTGTGAAGCAAAATATATCTCCATTGGAATATTTTTTTAATAAATTGATAAAGATTTTAAATATGTTCGAAGTGATTTATCTATACATTGTACTAAATAATAATGTTATATAAAATAATTATTACCTATTTCTAACACAAACAATATAATTCATTTTAAATAACAAATATAATTTAATTGAAATATAATAATTACATTTGATTGATATTTAGAAAGTTAAGTCCATTAGAACGACATAATTTTCAATATTAAAAATTAATATGAATATAAATTAAATATGTACGGCATATTGAAGCAAAACCAACAAGAAATTAATTTCAATATTTCAATGGAAACATACAAACAAAATATGAAAATATGTTTACAACAAAATATCGGTTTTAATATAACGGTTTTGTTCCTCCATGCCACATATGAATAGAATACATTCTATAAAACAATTATTATTTAATTAATTTTTATATAGACTGCACAGATTTAATTACAAAAACACACTCATTAGTATAGACTAGAGAAAAGTTAACGTAAAGAAAATTTATTGTAAGCAGCGGTGAAAAGTTGAGACTGTGGCGCACCTTGAACCTATATATTATAAGTTAAAAAGAAATTACACCATGACATCGAGACTATAAAATAGGAAACCTATATTCATAAACACTCCAGAAACGTGAGATGTTATACCCATAACCCAGAACGTTATACCCATAAACAAACAAGAATATGTGTATCCAAAATGTATACAAAGTTCAGTTAAGGTATATCTTATTAAAATTGTACAAGTATATTTTGAAAACATCGCTAACGAAGAAAATAAATACTTGAGTAATTACTGTCAGATTTCAGTTTATTTATGTTAAATTTTACTGTCACAGTATAATTTAATTATATTCATGATTATCGACAACATAATAAAGTCCATTATTATTATTTGAAATTAATAGATTTCGATTCAATTTGACGTGCAGTTACTGTCAAACATTTTGACAGATAACATAATTGGTAGACGAAAACTAAAAACAAAACATACGACATATCTCCTGTAAAAAACGCATAGTTATAAATAATTTCGAAAAATTTTGCTCAATAAAGTCACAATTTTATTTATTACATTGATTTTAAAAGTTTTGGCCTTCGTTTGGATATGTATTATGTGAAGGCGTGTATACTACATGAGGATGCAAGTGGAGGGCGTAGGGGTGACAGGGGGAGGGGGCACGGTGGGTAGTGTTGGGTTCGAATCGGCGGGAACGTTCGGGGAATCCTTACGGACGGATTGCTTTGACACCTCCTGTGCTTTCTGCGGCGGAGGCAGTATTGCTTCTTGTGGCGTTTGCTGGAAATAAGTTTAATTGAGTGAATTAATAAGTACTCTAAATCTCATGCCGATAAAAATGATATACTCATTTTGTCATTCGAGATTGTTCTGGACAAAGATTTCAATCCCGAATCCGCAAAAGTTCAGTAAAATCACGGGCTATTAATAGCACAAATATTTCAAATAACAACAATTGGTATAAATGTATTTCAATTTTAAAAGTTAAAAAGAAATTTGATAAGTTCTTCCCACTATACATTTTAATTTATCATTAATTTTATTTATTAACAAATAATTTACCTGTGATTTTAGTTCCAAGTTTAAGGAACCAGTGCTGGGCGTACGCACCCGGTTTTTGACCATTGAAACTCTTCGTTCGCGAGCGTTGATGATGGATGTCAGGAAAGGGACCTGATTATTGATCGCCATCATGAACGGCTTGTAACCGAGACTAGAATAGAAAAGACAGATAATATTTATTTGGTATGAAGACATGAACATGACAGGAAAGTCAGTTGGCAATGTATGTAATTAAATCGACAAATTTCCTTTACTAGTAAGTTAATTAAAATAGTGCAATAACGCAGCGGCCCCGCAACAATACATTACATTTTGAATCCAATGTAGTTGACGACGCCGACCACTTCACGCTGATGCAAATAAGTAGCCTACAGTACTGCTTTTCATTCGTTGCAAACTGGGTCATAAATGGCATAGCCGTTATCGATATTTATATATCGGCGAGTAATAAGTCGAATGAATCGTAATGACACCGCACTGCATGTGCACGGTTCAATCGATAACGCTTATCGACAATAGCAATGAGCAGACTGCGAAATACTGTCTGCACCGCTTCCACATTTTAACACCCAGTGTGCAGCGAACGACAAACATTACTTCAATAATAAGCATGCGGTCGTTTTAATATTCCCTTATATATGTCAACAGTGGTAGAGCCCGCAACAACAACATCTGTTGCACGAATGGGCCGGCTCGACCGGTGAAATACCACGACCTCGCAGAAAACAGGCGTGAAGTAGAAGTACTCTGCGTTTCGTCTGATGAGTGAGGTGTCGGAGGCCTAATTACAGACCTCCTCCCCTTCCCACCCTTTTCTTATAAGGATAGGATGGGAACGGGAAGAGGATTGGACGGGGAGAGGGGGGCGGGGAAAAGGAAATATCCTTTCTCCTATCTATCCACTCTGTCCATTAAAGGTAGGCAACGCATCCGTAACACGTTTGCTTGTTGCGGATGTCTATGGGTGGCGCTCACAGAACATCAGGTGATCCGCTTGCTCGTTTGCCACCTTCTACCATAAAAAAAAACCGACCGATTGTCGGCACATTCTTAGTTGAACGAATCATTGACAATATAAGGTTTCATTTCCAGTCACTTTCTAATGGGTCGAAGTACGGCGGGCGTATTGTGAATATGAAAAAATGTCGTTAGACAAAACGAAACGTCTGCGCTGATTGGTCGAAACTCGTATCCTGCCCCACTTCTTTGCTAGCAAGCTGTTGCTAAACGTAAACAAACAAAATGTTCTTATGATGTTATTTTCCATTATTTTCGTACCATTAGTAACTAAAATTAAAAATTACAATTACATACCGAACTAAAATTAAACCTTTTATCCATTTTAATAAGAGTGGGAATTGAAGTCTATGAAAAATAATTATTAGTGAATTCAACGACATGTTTTTTGTTTAAACAATTTTTAATGTTTGAGAATCCTGTGTTATTGTTTGTGACGTCTATATCCAGTTGATAAAGGTGAAAAATCTTTCGGTTATTTTTTACTGTCCATAACCTGTTGGAAAATAAATAACTTGTGTAATATTAGTATGAAACTATTTAATGTTATTGTGTAATTGAAAATAAAATCACATTTATTTGTTTACGTTTACCGACTGACTAAATAATGACTGGCAACGCATCAAAACAGCGTCTCAAGTTTAGACCAATCAGCACTTAAAGTTAGTTTTGTAGACAAAGACATTCGTATCTATTGGATAAATATGCGCCTGCCTTACGTCGCCTCTTTGTAAAGTGCCTAAAAATAAATGACATATTCTCAATAATTCGTTAAACTGACAATGTGCCGACCGTTTAGAATTAGCCTAGCCCGATTATAAATTGCCTGCTCTTACAATCGGTCGGTGTCGTATATAACAGTACTATTTACCATATGTTTAGACCGATTGACTTAAAAACGCACGACATCTACGTTATGAGTTGCAAAAAGTAACTAGTTACCATTCAGCGTCGCTCCACGCGCAGAGGTCTATGATGGCATTGCGGAGCCTGCGCACGGCGGCCGCGCT
>JWHW01048344.1:0-33945 GCA_000931545.1 Papilio glaucus | reverse complement strand
CACAGAGCCGCCGACACCACGCACGCGGGGTGTGAGAGCGCCGATATATCCACCGCCTGCACGCAACGCATCTCGATACCGCCGCCTGTGTGCAACTTACTTTATCGATGATCTTATATTAATTCATACAAACATTTATACAATAGGTTAAAAATGATGCCAATTGTCGTCTTCTCGAAAGGGTTATTGCCACTTACCCTCTTGGGCCAACAGAAACTAGTATTACTTTATAAATCGGTCCTTTGTTGTCACAAAATATGTGTGTAAATTGTGTGTATAAGATAAAACAAACTAACTTTTATCAGTACTAAGTTCGTAGATGGTGACTAGCGCATCCGACGAGAACACGACGAGCTGGTCGTCGAGCGCGTCTAGCGCATACACCTGCGCCTGCGCGCGCACGATCTTCGCGAACTGGTTGTCGAGCTTCGCGTCGCGCGGATAGAAGCGGATCTCGTCGTGTCCGTCCAAGATACTGTAGCAACCTGACAAGTGAAATGTCATAAGTATGTTTTTTATAGAAGATGGTAAACGAACGTACCGTTCACCTAATATCAAATGAACGCTACTTATAGGCATCTGCGACATGCTAATGAGTTGCAGATGCGTTATCTACCTTTAATGGACAGAGGAGGGGGTAAACAGAAAAAAAGGATATTTCCATTTCCTATCTATCCCACCTGTCGTCAAATCTGTCTCGCACTTCCCATCCTTTTGTAATAAGAATGCTTCTTGCAGTTGCTGGGTAGCTGTCACTTAAAATTGGATGAACCGCTTCCTCGTTTGTCACCTTGTACGATACAAAAATATCTACTTTAGCACTTAATAAAATAACGTTTAAAATTGCAGTTTATACTTTCACAATGACCTATAGCTATAGGTATTAAGCTATAGTTGCTCAGCCGTCCAGCCAAATTTCTGTAACCTTATATGCTATTTTGGGTCAATTTTTTAGCGTAAAGATATAAATAATTTCCAAGAAGTGTAACAATGCAAAGTTCGCTTACCGATGACGATATAGTCCCGCCACCAGAGCATGCCGCCGGTGACCACGAAGTCCTTCTCCTGCGCTTCGTTGCCGAACAGCTTCCAGCGGCGCGACGTGCAGTTGTAGTGCGCCAGCCCCGTGCGCCCCGCTACGCATACGTTCACGCCAGCTTCATCTATCGCACTGTACTGTACATATTTACCTATTTAAAATCAATGAACCTGACGCGGGTCCTAGTCGTTAAACAACCAAAAGATGGGCAGCAACGTCCTCTCTGTACGGTAAAACTAATGCGATCGCCAACCCGCCTGCCAAGCGTGGGTACTGAGGGCCATCGACAAGAAATCGATGACTCCCAGTACCTGGCTGGATCCTGGCCACGGTACCCACAACAAACTCGTCTTACAGAAATAACGGATCAGATTCGGAAGTGTTTAGAACACAACATAAATTATTTGTAAATACTCTACCAACTATCTAATAATAATAATACTCTACCGACTATTATTATTATTATTATTACTCTACCGACTTCGTCTCTATCAAAGGATGCGATTTTTTCTTAAAGATGTATCATTGTCAATGAAAATAAATAGGCCTGAAAATGTTCTTACCCTAAGAGGCCAATTAGTAGCTATATAGGTAGCAGGTAATGGCAACACTATCCACTGCTTCCTGCACTCGTTGTCATCGACAAAATCCTTGTACTTGGCTTTCTTGTCATACTCCAAGGTGTGTTGGTCTGGCAATCCATTCTCTTGGTATTCAGACGAATCGATCATTGATATTTTAGTCTTTCTTGTGAGGTTGTCTTCCAAGTTGACGTACAGCTTGTCATCCGCTTGTAAATATAAATGTCTTTGATTGCTCTGTAATGTTGAAATATTTAAAATATACATTTTTTATTTATTCATTTACAAAAATATTGATTGTCGTAACGTTTCATGTGGATTAACAATATCAATGTTAAAGTGATTTATTTCAAATTAATTCAAACTGCTGATTAAATTCCTGTAGTGAATATCAAAAATGCTACAAATAAATTGGTAGTTGTAAGTTTTATTGTTTATTACCCATATTATATTGACTCACCATACAAGGGTTAACGCTGAGCGGACTTTTAATAAAATCCATTTGTATCAAATTAGAGCTAGTGTCACTTTCGGTTTTTACCATCCAGAGCTGGTACCCTTCGGTAGCCCATTCCTGCAAATTAAAAAAAAAATCTGTTCGTAATACAAGTTTTTTTTTTTAGATTTAAGCTGATTGTTTAATAGCACGCAGAGGATAAGTTGCCCCTTGAGCGGTTCTAAGAACTCGACAGAACTCACAACTTTAGAGAACAAAAGTTTTCATGTATACTAAAAAGTAAGGACTTTAAGCGAACATTTCACTTCGTACTCAAGACGGACACTCTATCACTTTCTCTTTTTTCCCATTTAAATAAATCGCAGTTCATATTTACTCAATACAAAAACAACAGTACCGTTAAGATTATCAAAGATTTTAAGGTGCTTTACATCTATATATATATTTTTTTACTGACCATACTAGAGACGACGAGAGGGTTGTGGTTGCTGAGATCCTGGCTGAGGCCGTAGTCCCAGGCCAGCGAGCACATGAGCAGAGCCCCGAACGTGCTCCACACGGATATGCCGCCGCGGTCCCAACTCACGGCCACAGCGCGCCCGTCTGCTGTCCATCTATTACATATATACACAAGGAATAATTAATTTAGAACACATACATAAATACATATATGCATCAGTGGCGAAGTGTGGAAATCTGAAAAAGGGAAGCTGGAGCAAAAATAGTTCCTACCTAACAGAATATCAGCTCTTCACCACAGTATTCATACATGCCATCGAAAAACATTACCCTCTACTAAACCCCAGTTTTTGCCGACTGACAGGCGGCTACCCGCCAGGTTCTACTGCAAACATTACTATCAATATTTACATAGAAGTTAGTTCATTGTTGATGGTTACATATGCTAAATTCCGTTAAGTATGCTCATGTATAAATTAATCGTCATGAAAGTGGTATAAAGACCAATACTGATTTTTTTGTACCCGTGTGTAATAACGGTTTAAAGTCAAAACCAATTTTGATAAGTTTACCTTATGCACTTTACTGGTCCGGGATCGCCGGGAAAATCTTTTGAGCTAAGCACCATAGTGTGCGATAACTCCAAACCTCCAGTCACTTCGTCTATCGTGAACACATCTACTTGAGAACTGAAATATAAATAATATTGTGCGTAACCGACTTCTAAAATATATTATAGAATATTAAATTACCTATAATTACAAACTAAAGACAAAATAGAGGTATTCTTTGCAGCCTATGTAACATTGTGGTCGTGAAGCATAGAAGGTGAGAACAAATTAGTACCGATTAGATTTAAATAAAAAGGAAATTAGTTTCGCATAACAGATCAAACTCATCTGCAATTTGAGAGTTAAATTGCTGACATACGACATACTTCTAAAAATGCACATTTTTACAACTATATCGTAATTATTACACTGTTAAAAATAAGTCCTAAGCGAATAATGTCGATTTGATTCGAATTAGACAGAGGACGAACACTGTATACCTATTAAAGATTCTATTTACAACCCGACAAAATCTTGTCCAGCTCAAGCCCAAAACACACCGCCGGTTTACCGCTACAAAAACAACCCTTTGTCGTATCACTTAACTTCTGGAAAATTGTCCTGGTCTCTTCAGCCAGTCTCGGTATTCTCGTCGTTGACATATCGAGTGACGTTCAGTTTCGTGGTCACTTGGAAGACAAGGCCAAGTTGGCCTCCAAAAAGCTTGGTGTTCAAAAAGCTTCGTGCTCAGTAGAGCGAAGCAGTATTTCTTGCCAGCCACCACCTGCAGCTGTATAAGGCTACAAGCTCGGCCTCACAATATTCCATTATTGCACTGGGCTGGTTTCGCCATCGGCCCCCGACCTGTCGAGTCGCGCGTTGCGAACTCAGGCGCACAGTGCGAGGCGGGGCACGACCGCGAATCAATCCCACTCACCCTAAAGGACCTCTGACAGGTCCGAAACTTATCGGTACCAATACCGGTATATGCGAACGTGAGTAAAGCCTTTTTTTTATAAGAGAAGGGGCCAAACGAGCGGCGAGAACACAGGTGATCAACGTCGCCCGCAACACACCTGCAACACCAGAGGAACTGCAAATGCGTTGCTGGCCTTTAAGAAAAAGATAAGATCGCTTCTTGAAGGTCCCTAAGTGGTCTGGTACGTATAAACAGTTAGTTAATAATGTCTCACGAAAGTTTTATAATGTTATTGGATATATAGAGATATGAGTGTGACTCACTTCCGTCTGCCAATGGCGATAAGTCTAAACTTATGATTAACTCTCGCACAAGTGGCATCATCAATGCCCGGAGCCCAAATTCCTTGAACTGCCTAAAAAAAGTAAATTTATCAAAACAAATTATAACTTGCTATTGGTTAAACAATTAAATTCAAAACAGCATGGTAGAAATTAGCGTATCATGTAAATATAAGTATACATTTAGGATATTTACGTTGTTTATTTTAATTTTATGGGATTTTGGGAACTAGCCACTATGATTCCACAATGTTACCACTCAAATGCAACGCAACGTCTTACCCATAGTTCCGTATCCACTAATGTCTGGTCGAATAAAATATATACTTTTAATAACACCTGCCATATTTTCAATAATACATATTAAAAACTGGTTTGAAATTTTTTCTAATTTAATTTTTACAATAATACGAATAACATGGTAAGAGATATTTGTTAAAAGCTTACGTTTGGATCAAATTTAAGGTTAGGCGCGGTAAGGTAGGCCGCCCGGCCATCATTCAGGGTGATGCCGAAGCCACAGACTAATGGAGAGTACTCAATATCATTTACGTGTGTGTTATCTTCAAGTATAGGTTCAGCTGAAATAAGATAATCTGTTAATTGGTAGTGTTTCTATGGAAGCAAGTCAATTATAGACATATTTATATAAAATGTGTGTACTATAAAACTAATATATTATAAAAAAGACAAGATTTGATTCTTTGTTTATTTTGGATTTAATCAAAAACCTGAACTGGATTAAACTTACTTTAAAAATTCTTTAGATATCGATAAAAAGCTTTTCTACTAGCATGTAATAGTAGGCTATATTTTTTTTCTATCTACCCATGCAAAGACCAGGCCGGGTTACTAATTTAACTTTCTTTGGTGTATTTCTGTTAAGGGTCAAAATTTGTAATTAATTTCAAACTAATGTGCAGATAAGCAAGGGATTATGATTGATTGAAAAAAATGTTAACCACAACATAGAATCACATGACAATCCACAGGTATGATCAAAAAGATTTCCTTCCATTTAAAATCGTGATATATTGAAAAACGTTTTTACAACTTAAAAAACAGACCTCTTATTTGCATTAATGTAGATTAAAAAAAATATTCTCATCACCTTTAGAAACCTGTTGATTAATGGAGAATGGTATCCGTCCTAGATCTAGACAGTAGTCCCTGTTCTGTGTACCATCCCACCTGTACCTGAGCAGGTGAGCACGGGTGGTACACACCAGAATCTCAGTACCAGATATACAACACATCCGAGTAATTTGTCCATCCCACACAAGGACTTCTTTAGACTGAAATTAATTTAAAGTGCATTAGATAGTACACGTCATAAAAAAATCCTAACAGATATGTTATTGTGAAATGTGTTGTATTTTATTAATAACAATTGAAAAAAAAATTGATTGCCTTTGAATACAAGAGTCATTCAGTGAAGTTATGCGATGGAGTTTAATGTGCTTTTACTCAAAACTGATCTGATTAACTAGAGCTGAATGAATATCAACAATTAACAAGTTTATATTTTATTTTACAAGACTTTATTTTACAATGATAATTAGGAGATGATCCTTACATCAGGGTTAGCAAACATTTTTAGTATCAACATGCCATTTTTTTTAAAGTAAAGTTTAATAAGGCCATGGGTGTGCCATTGAATAATTTGGGTTATTGGGAAAACATTAATATTAAATAGTAAATAAAAATATTTTGTGATGTCTGTTATATGCGTTATTTAAATTAAAATAACTATAATCTGACTTCTGTTGTGGCAGATTAGATGCTAAATAACTTATATTAGAGTTGTAAGATGTTACTTTTAGCAGAATGCATGCTGAACTGAACTTCAACCAATCCAATTGGGACATAGTTCAAGAAATCTAAATAAATTATGTGTCTTATTATTGTTCATTATTTTTATTATTGAGAAAAATTATCAATAAAAGTTTTTTTTTCTTATGAATATTGTGTCATTTGCCATTGATGGCATGAGTGTCCTGTGTCCTTAGCATGAGTGACCTTTATTTATATTTTAATATTATCAGTATAATATTAAGCTTTAAGAGCTATTAAATTTGTAAACATTTAATTAATAACAGTTTTAACTGTGAAATGTATACACAAAAAAAATATTTTCATGATGTTTTGTAAAATTAGTTGAGCTGAAAAATGTTATAAATACATTCATAGTTTTATAACATTCTTATAAAAGTATTATAAATATAACAATACTTTGTTACTTAATTAAAATTTCTTTGACTAAATAAGAATATAATTGTAGTAATTGATTTAACTGTATTTAAAAAAACATATTTTTATTTCAAGGTTTCCATTATGTAAAATTTTAAAATTCTCTCAAACTCAATTTTAAAATGAATTTTTTATTTCAATATTTGACATCCTAACTACTGCTAACTATATAGTTGAATATGTATTGTCATGGTATCATTGATATTACACAATATATTATTTTTTATAGTGTTGGTTTGTTAATATATGAAACTTACCAATGTTATTTTAAGTGATGGTATCATCTCTTTAACAAATAACTCTGCTGAATCCCTCCGTAGGCTAGCCATAGGTGGATCAAATTGATTATATGCGGTTTCTTCACTTTGTGGTTCTACATTATAGATAATCAAATGTCCTTCTAGTGTCTGAAATTTCATTTATGAGTTGATAACCAGAATGCTAATTATATAAAATAATTATATATATTGTAGTAATGTCTGGTTAATTCCCATTTTATGACATCAGCCAATGATATTTAGGACCTTACAAGATCGGTAAAAGTTTGTGTTAATTTATATCTATCACTCTTAATAGGTTAGCAATGTGAGACAATTTGTTTTATGTGAAAAAAATTACCGAGGCTTTCAGGGGTAGTTGCATATTATGTGTAGCATCTGACAATATTCACCTTTGTATTAAGCAACACTAACACCAATCTCAAGAAAAATGGGTTTGGACCATCTGACAGCCAACTCCAGCACTGTGCATGCTCATTGGTCAAATAAATTTGCACACACACAAATTGTTACACACCTCTGTCCATTTTCACAAAATCACTTCCAAAATTAAATAAGTCTTACCGATATACATATCATAGAAGAGTCAGGTTTCCATTCAACTCCAACATTGATACCAAGTCTCTGTAGAGAATCTGCATTACGCTTATGATAAACAATTGGGACAGTTGGCTGCAAAATATATACAAAAGAATTAAATAGTTCTAAACCTAATTCCTAGAAATAATAAGTTTATGAAATCATATAATAGTTATGAAATCTCCAATTTCCTCCACATTCATTTAGTACACTGGTATTCATTAGTACTTATATTTTTATTTATAGCATCAACATCATCTTATACTGTGATATATTGATTCAAATAATCTCTATTAAAACATGGATACAGGAGATATAGTTTGCTACCTTTGAGAACTTTATTAGGATGAGAGATAGATGTAGAAAGTTGACTTTTGTATTGTGGCATAGTATATAATTGTACTAAATACCTTACCTTGCAAAACCAAATAACAATAGAATCATCAGTCAATGACACAAAAAGTATTTTGTCTCTATTTGAGACTATTTGTTTGATTGCCTGTCCATCTGCTTCCAAATTCTTGCACACTTTTGGCCATCCTATTGGAAAATACATTATGGTCTAACATTTGATTATTATTTGAGTTACAAATGAAAGATCTTGCTGTGAGTTTTGACAATGTGAGTGATTAATTCCTTTCAGTACTGTCAACAATACTGCAATGTTGGAAACTTTTCTATTACCCCTAGTGACCCCTAGATCTAGTTCTTTTGAGTTTTGACTTTTGTTGATTGGTTTGTCATTTGTCAACAAAGAGTATGTTATAATCAAATAGCATATAAAATAATTTAAATTATAAAAAAAATATAAATATATTAATTTACATCCATGTTCGAGTATTATCTGGATTTTCCATGCAAATATCGCGCGAATGAACGAGGTGATGATATACAAAATTACAAACTCTGCTAGGAATGAAAAGATTTGTCCTTGTCATTTTCACTTTTTTCGTTGGTCACAAATAAAATTGTGACCAACACACTGCGGTGTAGGTTAGGTACGAAATAACGTAATATTATATGATTTATGGTGGCACAAAGGACGACAACAATAGAAATAATGTTTAAATATACGTAATCAGTAGTACAATTTATAAACCAATTATAATGGTAGTCTTAAATTGCCCGTTACTAATTAATTTAATTTAATTTATTTATATCAGACATTACATCCATATTTGTTAGTAATAATATACATAAAACTATCTTAGTGCATACTTAATACATAAATAATAAATGATATTTATTTTACAACATGGGCCCAGTGTTTGTAGAAGGGACTGTCCGCGTGACCAGCTGTAAACCTCAGGAGAGTGTTGGCGCATCCGTCGCATGAGAGACGCTATGCGCTTGCGTCTGATGGTGGCGAAGCCATCGACCCGCGCTTCCGCAAACATCTCTGAGGCGCTGCAGTAGCGTGGTTGCCCCAATAGTCCCCTAAACGAATTGTTGTAATGCACGCCTAGGGCACTGTACACTCGAAAATAATTAAACCAGACGGTGCAAGTATAGAAGCTTTGGAATTTGATTTCATTTCATTGCTGCTCGAAATAATTTTATTTTTAGAGCACACCGCAAATCTCCTGATCAGCATGTTACCGCTAACGCCCCACGCTCCCTTTCGATATCATTGTATCATTTACTTGTGACCCTGTGAGGCAGTGGCCCAAATACTTGTACTTAATCAATAATAGTAGTAGTAGGGGGCTATTTTTCCGCAACTCCACGACCAGCGCGTATTTTGCGTGTGGGTGGGACGTGGATCACTCCAGCCAGCCCAGCTCCCCGAGCTCAAGGGTAATCGGCGGAACATCCGGGTAGCATCTTTTACCATCCTGAAAAATCAATATATTATTTTGCCACATTATACTTAATGCCGTGAGTTACCACATAACTCTCACAATATACAGTAGCTTTCTCAGGACACTGATCGAAGAGGCCATCAGCGTCAAGTCATCTGCGTAATTAATGTTGCGACCATGGCGTTGCTGAGCCCACCGATCAGCCGATCCACGTACAAGCTAAATAGCTTAGGTGACGTTAGTCCTCCTTGTTTCACCCCGCACTCCAGCCCGTAATATTCGGACAGTGAATCCGCCCATCACACCACGTTGTTCTGATGAGTTTAATCAATAAAAGCAATATTGAAACCGTTTAATTAGCTCACTAGGCCCCCCGTACAGCTTCTTCCACAAAACCCTATAAGATACCAGATCTTGGTAGATCAAAGGTTGACGAAACACGCGTACACTGGTGTCTTTCTGTCCGTGTAGTATCTTACAGTGTGCTTGATAGGCCCGCTCTAAAACCGAATAGTGCATCATTAAGAGAAAGCTGTTTACTTAGTTGCTTCTCAAGCATACTGTCCAACACTTTCGACACAATGGTGTCTAGAGAAATTGGTCTATAGTCACTGGATCCATTTTTCGCTATTGGCACTCAACTCAACTCAATCAATTGATCGGGCAATTAGGTGTGCCCGACACAGAAAAAAATAAACAGAGGAAATACCCGGGCCAGATGAGCGCTAGCGTTTTGAGATGCTTAATATTACTACGCTAGATTTCTTACGCTGCCTCTTTTGCAGTAAATCTAATATGATGATAAGTTTTTTTGTCATTATCAAGTCATCGGCTGATCTTAAAGGAGATTTAACAACAAATTAACTTGTTTGGCGATCAAGGTTGTGTCACTAACACCACTCGACCGGCACGACTTGACATTTAAGGCATTAGAATATTTCCAAAAATATGGAAAATCTTTTTATTATGAAAAGTTGCAATGTTTTTCATCTTTATTTGTTGGTGATTTTCCTGACCTTGAAAATCAATTTGAATTTGATCGGGTTATATTTAGTTTAAGAAATTATAGAGATACCAGATCTAATATTGGAAAATGACCCTAATTGGTGAGGTGGAAAATGACCATAATAAAATTAAACCAACAAATTTATAAAAGTCCAGAAAAATATTGCAAGTGATTACACAGGTAGTAAATTTCATATACGCATATTGGGAGCACCCTGTTAATTTTTAGACAGGGGTTCCATGACAAAAGGATGTACATATCATTGCTACAAATGGTTGATAAATAAGATGAATAAAATCTGTCGCCCAAAGTAAGTAATTTTGGATATAGTAAGAAAGTGTGGTCTTTCGTTATACACATCATTTCCGGACAATAAGGTTCCAACAGATACATTTTTATTTACACCGAATGAAAAAAATAATGACTTATGGGGAGAATTTTCATAACCTGGCAACATTGTATTTTTCACAAACAATCTATGAAGCATGCACTTTGGATAGCAGTACGTTTTGTATTGGTCAGTATTGGTTTGTATTTTATTTGCTCTGTGGTTTGTATAGATGTCATATTTTATATTGTTTTATATGCTCTTTGGTAGAAGTCAACATTGAATTTTGATTGAATTGTGGTGTTTGTCTGGTTTCTGCGATAAAATAGGTGATTCGTTTTGAGTAAGCAATTAGCATTGTTTATTGTAAAATGAAATTACCATTTATCGTTTTGGTATGCCGGTCTTTCTTTTATAATGTCAGACATAAGTAATTTAAAAAGCTTTAGTGTTACACAGGAGGCATTCGAAAAATTTCAAGCTACGAATCTGCACAAACAAATGGAATTGAATACTCATAATATTCCTACACCGTCAGCATCATGTGAAACCAAAGTAGAAATAACATCGACAATAGATGATCAAGTGCAAAGTGTAAACAGTACATCAATATCTGAAGAGACGCTGTCCTCTGTGAAATCGCTAAAAACGTACTTAAAACAAAAAGAATGTAATGTTGATAATGATACTACAAAATACAGAGAGATGCAAAACGTTTCAGAGAATGTAGATATTGATAGTACAATCAAAGATCAACAAGTGAGCACTACACAAGAGTCTTCTGAATCTGTCAATAAAGCCGATGGTACACTAGCAATGTTGTATGAAAAAAGAACTGAAAAAGTTCTTGAAAATGTAAAACCCCAACGACCAAGAGGACGACCCAGAAAAAAAGGGGGCACAGCAAAAGTGATTTCTGAAACTAAAACTACAAAACGCAAGGTGGGAAGACCAAGAAAGCAAATATTTCTGGTAAGCGAAGAAAACGAACCATTGAAAAGTGACAAATGCGATTTAAAAGCGTCTGAAGACATTCTGATGACTGAACAACACACAATGCCAGACAGTCAAGTAGTTGACAGTACAACTTCAAATTCAATTATCACAACATCTCCAATACCCATTGAAGAAAATATTTCTCACAAAAATGAAAGACAACAAAAGCTAAAAGAAAATGAAAAAGATGTAGTAATGGAAAAATCTCCTAGGGAACCTAAATGTATTACAAATTCTAGTAAGGAAGAAGTAAAGATAAACACTACTAAAGATATTTTAAATACCATGGATCACAAAGTGGACACTATTGAATTAAACAAGGATAAGATTTCTATAGATTGTGTAGCAAAAGATAGTGATGAAAATGATGATGATGCAGATGAAATTTCTCTGAGTAAACTGAAAAAAACACTCTCAGCCAATAATGATGACACTTTGATAATACCAAAAGAAAAAGATACTAATTTCCAAAAAATAAATACAGACAATGATAATGAAACAAATAGACAATCTATAAAGAGGCCTACCAAAATGCCAGTAATGTCTGATTTTGTATATAATATAGACAGTATTGTAAGTGAAACTTCCGAAAAAACCCAAGTTGAACAAGTGTTGATGAATCATACCACTACATTAGAAAATTCCAGTGGTAGACCACAGCGAAAAAGAGGAAAAATTAATTTACAATATGATGAAGGCTCTGATGAAGATCCCTTTGCAAACATAGAACTATCTGAAGATGATGGCGAACCTATAAGATCAAAAAAGGGCAAAAGATATTTCTCAGATGATGAGTATATACCAAATAAAAATCGTGAGAAAAATGTATCAACAAACACAACTGATAGTGATGTAGATAAAGAAAAAGAAGAATTGAAGAAGCCAAGAAGAAAGCGATTCAGCAAGAGTTTGAAGAAAAAAGAAAAAAAGTCTGATTTTGATGCATTGACAATTGACACAAGTCAATCAATTGAGGTAACACTGACGCCTGATGAAGTATGTCACCAAGATAAAGACAATGAGCAGTCTATGGTGAGATTACATGATAAAAGTGATAGTAACACTTTCAGTTCCTGGGGTAACTCAAAAGAATTTGAAAATTTTCTAGCTAAGAAGACACAAGGCACTAATTTAAAAATAAAAAGAGTGTCCAATGTAGAAAACAGTGCGATCACTCATTTAAAAATTCCTGTTATAGATTCTTATACTAAAACTGTGGATGAGTATTCTCAAACAAACACTACAAAAGTAAAAAGTGCTTCAGTTCAAACCACAAAACCTTTTGAGATACAAATGGAAAAGAATGTACCTCTCACAGCAATACAATCAGAAAAGGCATGTGAATTTTTAAAAGATGTGGTAAAAGCTACATCTAAGTTAGGACAATTAATGTCCCAAAAATCAGAAGATTTTATTGAGAAAAAAATCAACACTAAAAATCTTACTGATACAATGAAAATGGACCATTATGTTAAAAAATCATTTTTGCTATTTAAACTTGCCAAAGATAGTATTATGGACATTGAAGAAAATTTGTCAATAAAATATGAAGATTTTGTGAAAGAACATAAATTGTCACAATATAGAGAGGTACCAAAAATATTATCACCTACAGTAACATTAAAAGATGATGATAGTGACTGTGAAATTATTGAGGAAAGTTCACATCATAATACGCAGAATGTAAAAGAAACGCCACAATCAAAATTCAATCTAAGGACAGTGTTTCTTAATAAAGAATTGTCAATAAAAATTGCCAAGAAGCCGAATGAAGAGAAAAAAATTAAAGATAAAATTAATATTAAGGGAAAAAATTCTATGTGGATAAGTGATTCGGTATTAGTAAAGAAAGTTAAACCTACACAGTCTTTTTTAGCCCAGGACAGCCGAAATAAAAAACCTCCTGATCTGTATGTCACAAATGAAATGGTAAGTGATTTTTTCAGGAAATATTATCATGCAACTGCACCATCAATTTGTGCTCCTTTCATCACAACCGAGTGGCAGAATTGGGAGAAGGTAAAGATTGGGCAAAATAGAGTTTTGTGCTACTACTTTGATGTTGAACCAAGAAATATGAACAATAATCATATACATTTTCAAAGTACTGAATCAATAAATACTGTAAATGTTGACGATAATACCAATACAAATGAAAATCCTAATACCACCATGAGTGGTAAATTTACATATCCACAAAGCTTATTTACAATGAGCATTCAGGCTTTACAAAAAAAATTGACTCAAATAAAAAATAATGATATGAGACAAAAAGAAATCACATGTAAAAGTGATGATATTACAGATTTTAAGGAGGTCAACATGCCAGAAAAACTGAGTAAATTGTGTCTAAATAAAATAAAACTTAGCTGTCAAAAAAGCCAATCTAATAATGTTCAAGGATTGAAGAATAATAAAAGTTTGTTAGATGAAAAAGTTTCTTGTCTAAAACTGTTGTGCTACCATCAAATTGTTAAAGATTTATTCACTTATAAAATTTTGAGAGAAACTAACAATACTCATATAAAACAAAAGAGTTATGGTAATTATTTTTGTAATAAGAATACATCTGATAGAAAAATTAATGAAACTGATAATAGTTGTGTGTCAATACTTAAGTCTAGTAAAACTTTAACTATAAATAGAGTTGCCACTTTGCAAAAATTGTGCTATGACATAATTATTCCAAACATGTTTACATTTGCTGTTCGGAGAAAAAGTAATACTTTTACAAGACATCGAGACGAAAAAATTGAAAATCTTAAATGTTATAAAGCCAATTCTTTACTTTCTCTGTGTTTAAATGTTATATTATGTAACCAAAATATTAACATAAGTTACAAAAGTCACAATGAGAAATTCGAGAGAGAAATTAGCAAAACATTATCAAGACCACAAGTCAATGATATTGAAAATTTTGAATGTAACAAAGTAAAGTTATTATCCTCTCTTTGTTTGAGTATCATACAGTGTTACCAAAGTACAAATGCTGGTTGTGTAAAGGAAAGAAATAAATTCAACAGAGAAAATAAAGCCATGTCAGAACAACACATCAAAAATATTTGTAATATTGAAATCTCTCATGGTTTGAATATCAAACAATGTAACACAATGATCAACAAATATGAAAATAATATAAATAAATGCAAAAACATTGAATACTGTACACCAAAGTCCTTACAAGATATTGTACTTACTTCTATTGTATACATCATGACCAACAGTAAAAATATGTATATGGAAGATTTTAATATCAAAACAGGAAATAAATTATATATCAATAATCAATATTGTTTCCTAGAATCAATGCAATGTGAACCTAAACTGAATGTGTCAAAAACATTATTTCAACTTTGTTTTGAAAAAGTGCAATCAATTTTTAATAGTGAAAATGTACTATTTCAAAATACCGAATGCAACAGTATACAAATAAATTCTGTAAACACAGTACCTGAAGAGGTATTTTTTAGTTTACAAGAAAGATCATCAAATCTTCAAGAATTTAATGTAAACATTGATGATCAAGTTCTTTCAACCTATGATGACGACTTGTTCGATAATTATAATGAAGACGAAACCCATCCCGAAAACTGTAATTTTGAATCCAAACAAACAATAGAAGAAATATGTTTTTTGCCTAAAAGTAAGGATTGTAATGATTTGGACCACAGCAAAAACTGTACTGAAATTAGTAATGCATCATCTATAGCGCAAATTAAAATAGAACCGATAGAAAATTATATACTGGATAATGACGCTAACATTAAAACAGAACCAGATCTAGAGACAAATTTCACACAAATACAATGTATACAAGCACCAAAACTAGAAAATGATTGTGAGTCTTCTGTAGTTAATGGCGAAGGATTATCGCGTTTTGGTATTGATTTTAACTTTGAAACGTTCGAATCATTACTTAATCGAAAAGGAATAAAACAAATTTCTGTCAATAAGAACAATCACGAACAAAAAGTTTTCAGTCAAAGTTCACTAAGAATTCGCAGGCAATTTCAACCCGATTCTGATGATGAAAATGATAATTGTATGAGCTTATTGGTACCAAACACATATGAACCCCTAAACGACGAAATAATTAGTAATATACCCACAAGTTACGCCCCAGAGGAAGGAAAAATTGAAAAAAAAAAGAAAAGAAATGAGAAACGGATTGAAAAGAAGAAAAGTAAACCAAAACCTTCACTTTTAAAAGATGCATATACTGCAGAACAATTACCGTTTGATAATGGAAATGATTTAATTACACAAAAGTTGTGCAACAAAATAATACAGGATGAGGAAAAATCTAGTTCAGATTCTGAGTCTTTAAACATAGTTTTAAGGTCAAGAAAAAAGACTAAATCAAGAAGTATTAGTGAAAAAGAACTTAAAACGAAGAGCCCGGCGCAGGAAACAGTGTCCTCTGGTGAAATACAATGTAATGATGTTGACTCCACTCAGGAAACAACTGAAAATATGGAGCACAATGCTGAAGATAATAAAGATTCAGAATATAACTTGAAAGTGAATGGCTTAGTGGAATATAATAAATATATTAATGAGCTATATTCAAAAGTAAAATCCAAACAAAAGGCCTCAAATTTGTCAAATGTTTTAACAGATGATATTAATAAAGAACAAAGTGATGAAGAAAGAGAAGAATGTAACAGATGTTTTTCACCTACATTCAATCCTGATGAACCAGTAGAATTATTGCAATGTGAACCTAGCTTGCCTTTCTTTGATAATGTGGATGAGGATGAAAAAAGTAATAGTACCACAGAAAACCCTGAAGCAATTGAATGCAATCTAGGACAAAATAACGGTGACCTAGAGGCTTCTTACTTGGATCGAAATACTTTTGATTGGAAACCATACCATGTTAATAATGACAGTAAGTTATATCAACAAGCTATTGTGGTTTTAAACAAATTACCAGAGAAGGTCGTAGAACCTCATTTTAAATTGCTAGATATTTCTGGCAAAGGCAAAGATAACATTGCAAATGAAAGGTAACCAATTCATTATTGTTTGCTATCAATAATTTGGCTTTTATTGTGTAAAAAATAATTAATTAATTGTTTTGCTTCTTTTAGGTTAAAAATTATTCCATCTTTAAATGAGATCAAAAGGAAGAGATTGAAAACTATAGCCAGATCCAACATGCTTGATACCCTGCCACATAAAACTGTAGGAACTAGATTAATTACATCGATCAAAAACACTGAAGAAAGCAATGATAGTAATACATTGACACCACTTGGAGGTGATTCTAATAAATATAATGAATCATTGCCAGATGTAAGTATCAATACAAATTAATTGTAAAGTTGTATCTAACGACAAAGTTCTTATCATAACAAAATTCCACATCTAGTCAACAACAAATATAGTTGTTTATAAGTGGCCACAAATGGTACAAGTTCCCTTGCTTTTTGGTAGTTGAAAGTAAAAGACGGTAAGCCTCATATAATCTAAAACAAACATATAATATTTTTTTGTTGCATGTAAATCCACATTGTGAGTTACTTCAAATTTTTTAATTTTGATTTTAATTTAAATTAAGTGTCGTTACTTGAGGTATCGATCTATCGATATTTATATAGATATATACATCCGTGAAAAACAAAATCAAATATATCCCACATTTTTCCGGGATAGAAAGTAGCCTGTGGGCTGTTCCAGACTATAATCTATCTCTGTGACAAATTTCATCCAGATCCGCTCAGCGGTTTCAACGTGAAAGAGAAACAAACGTCCATCCATCCAAACTTTCGCATGTATAACATTACTAAGATAGATGAATTCTTCTGAGTAAATAAAATGGTATCCTAACGTATTTTACAGATTTTTATTATAAGATACTTTGAAGTATTAGATGCTTTTCGTAAAAATAAAGTTATAATACATATGTTTTTCTTGCTTGCCTAATTTTTTTATTTATTCAAAGCTACCAATTTGTGAAAGATTACGAAAGTCGCTTTCGCTAAATGCATGTGATAAAATGGGGCCCGAAAAAGTTATAAAAAAAGAAGAAGATATTGAATTAGAAGAAGATAGAGGACTAGAAGAAGAAACATCAAAAGAAGAATTAAAATATTCAAAGAGTTTGCGATCTAGAAAAATTTTAAAAAAAGAGACTAAAGAAGATGAAAAGAAAGAAGTTAAAATAGAGAATGACAATTCAAAAACAAATAATGACAATGATACAACTCTATTGACCGCTGATAAAGTGATGAAACAGGATCTTATATTATTAAATACACCAGCTCTTGTGAATAATGACCTCACTACTAATCCTCCTAAATATACTACAAGAAGTGTAAGTTATTATCATTATTATAAGGTTTCATTCAATCTGTTTTGTTGTTGTCAGTTTGAATTCTCAAAAAATCTGAAATGAAATGAACACAATAATAGTAAAATTTTAATTTTGTTTTAGTAATAGTAGTAGTAGTAGTAGTTTTGTTTTAAGTACAATTTATTCTCAGTTGTGTTGTGAAAGTACATACAACCATATAAAGACATTCATATTTTTTATTAAACAGATCGTTAGTTTCACAACAAAAATAACTAAAATGTAAAAACGGTTATAGATTTTTAAAGAAATTGTATATAAAAAAATATTAATAGCCCTTAAAATTTGTTATTGTAATATACCTTATCTGTGATTAATTCAGAATAGATTAAGTTTTCATTCTTTAATTACTGTATTTTTATATCACAACTAAATATTTTTCTTGAAAATAAAATATATCATTTTTTTTAAAGAAACGGAAATCTGAAGCCACAGCGCACAAAGATGAGATCAAAACTGAAGAATACTCTTCATCTGAGGAAGAGAAGCAATGGGTTACTACTAAGGAGAAGCTTTTAAAGAGACTCATAAAGAAACAAGGAGATACAGGGTAACAATAGACAAGACCAATTATAAATTTAAGGAATATTTCCTGTTTCTATCAAATTTTAAGTTTAATTCCATGGGTGCCACGCTGGGATTGCGTGATAGCTGCTGTCCCATTCTCTTATCCCCAATAGGAGTTAGAGAGTTCTTCCTTCTCTCTGATTCAATAAAGGGAAGCTGCAAAAGTTTTCGCCTTTAATTCTGCTACTTTAATGCTATTGTAATGGTTTTACAATGGCGCACTACTGTCATGTCCGTCATAACAGAAAAATAATATTAAATATTATTTTTCTGTTATATCGCAAGTACATATATATACATATAATAAAACTGTAACTGATCGCTGTCTGTACATAGAAGATATTTAAGAAAAACTATTATGGCCTTCACAAACGCAATAGAACCCTAAACAATGATTATTAGAATTTTTGTCTGTTTATCTGTGCGTTTTTACCGCTAATCTAAGAAACGGCTTAACCCATTTGGGTGCGCTTTTCATTCATGTGTTGTGGTTAGCTTCACTTAACATTAAGTGTTTGTTTAATCAATCAATCGGTTTATAAATAAAAAAGCGATATCAATTTAACTGTGCTACGGTCATACTGTGTGGACCCCATATACCCGGGAAAAGGGCAGTAAAATGATGATGGGTCATGGTAATATTATTTGCAAGGTGAGGGTGAAACCGCGGGGCACAGCTAGTAATAAATATAGGTTCCAATATTCACAAATTACAATAAGAATTTACAATTAGGGGTAGGTTGTTAAAGATTGTTTATAAGTTAACGATTGACGTGTTCACAATTTGTTGTTCAAATTGAAATACAGATTCCAGATGATTCTTTCTCTGAGGTCCAAAATAAATTCTTATTTAGCGTTTCTAAAAACAATTAAGTAACTAAATTTTGTTCACTAACTAAAGTGGTATCATTTTTGCCACTACTTTGACAGAATAATTCATTCGTTACTTATTGTTACTCATTATTATATACTTCTACTACTTATTTTCAGAATGGACGCCGCTAAGCGCGCTAAGATTGTGAGCGAGTTTATAGAGAAATGTGAAGCGACGGAGTCACGGAAAAGATATTCACGAAGTCGCCGCTCGAGGAAGAACTTCTTGGAGCGTCAAAAGCAACTCAAGTAAGTAGCAAGCAGTTGTTTTAAATAAAGTTTTCGTAAAAAATGTACATTCACTATTTTTTTTATTTTCAACGCTTTTCCGTGTATTATATAAGATCATTTCACGTATTACACAAAGTTCAATATCGAATGTGTCAGGGGGTGGACAGGGTTTGCCTATCTGATGGTTACGCTCGACAGGCACTGCTTGAAACGTGGAAAGAAAGGTTGGCACATCGTAAGGCAGGGGGAGAAACTGTCGAGGCTGTACGTCCAGTCCTAAATGACTGGTTAAACAGGCGGCACGGACCACTGACCTTCCGGCTGGTACAGGTGCTTTCGGGGCACGGATGCTTCGGTAAGTACCTGTGTCGAATAGCCAGAAGGGAGTCGACAACCATGTGTCACCATTGTGACTGCGTAGAAGACACAGCCCAGCACACACTCGAGGACTGTTTAAGCTGGACGGAACTGCGTAGAGACCTTGTCGCAATAGTGGGGAACGACCTCTCACTTCCAGCCTTTGTTAGGGCAATTGTTAGTAGCGAGAGGTCATGGAATGCAGGCATTACCTTCTGTGAAGAAGTCATGACGCGGAAGGAGGCTGCGGAGAGGGTCAGGGAGAGGATCTATAATGTTCCGATCTGTAGCCAGAGAGCTGGTCGTCGAAGGTGGGTGTACCACACTCTCCTCCGACCCCCATAAGTTAATCCTGGACGGCGATTTGGAATCCTCGCCACCTAGAGAAGGGGTGCGCAAGTTGCTTCTGTGCGGACATATTGAAAGAATAGTAGTTTTGACCGAGAGGAAACTCACAAGGAGTTAACGCTATCAGGATCACGGAAGTGTGCGAAAGCGTTCCCGTGATCCTGACTATCGGCGACACGAGGAAATCCGTGGGGTTTTAGTCGGTGCAAGTCCGACATAACCACCCTGCTACCCTGCGGGGTGCGTATGCGTAGCCATTTCTCCACGAGAAAAAAAAATCTGATGGTTAAATATTGTATAAAGGAGTTACAACATGCGTTGCAAACGCAACTCTTTTATACGATAATTGGAGTTTTTAGAACCATTATAATATATATGTATTTCAAATTACAGCGTTCTATCCAAGGAGCTTTTCGGTGAAACTTCAAACGAAACCTACCAACCAGGAAAGAAGAGTTCGCAGCGATTTGGGAAGGGGCGGCGTAATATAAGAAGGGTGAGAGAAACTTTTTTTTAACATAAACTAGCAATTAAATATCTTTACATAGTATAAAGTTAAAGTCGCTTTCGCTGTCTGTTCCGTTAGTTTTTTCGCCAGGGATTTTAATTTTTCATTATTAGACAGAGTTCAATAAGTATATTAAAGTAGAGAAAAGCCAAGAATTTCAATATGTTATGTGGTGTTCCAAAAACATGTTTTTGTACGCTTACATTGCAAACGCGGGCTAAATCTTACGAGATAGATCAAAATAATGTTCTACGGAGTTATATATCTAAGAATCTACTCGACGATTACATAATATCTATCTTTTAGGAATAGCTACCATAACATAAACTTTGGCAACTCTCGCAGCCCATCAGATTGTTGTATGTGATCAAATCACGCGATCAAAAAAACGTATGGTACGTTATTACTATGTGTTACGTAGCCAAATAGCGACGAGCGTTGACTACATAGCCAATCATTACTTCGCCATGGGATAGACAACAAACTAGCTGTTTAAAGAAATGTCGTAAGTCGTTTATCGAAGAGAATTTTGTTGACGTTACTCGTCTATGTTTTATTAGTTCACTATTTTTAAAATATACAATTCCGTACTACATTATTTTGATCTATTTTGATTTATATTTGCGTACAAAAACATATGTTTACATCACACTACAAATCATTGAAATTCGTGACTTTACTATGATATGCATGTATTGTACTTATCGACCTTCCTCTTGAAATCTGCATTAAAGTCCGTTGCGTAGTTTGAAAGATAAGCTACAGCGTAGTTTAAAAGCAAAGCTCACAGGCAGCAGGAGCGACTTTGTATAAACAAGAATTTGAATCATTGTATGATATAAAAAAAACTACGTTTAAAAAAACCGACTTCAAAAACTAAAAAGTACAAAATAATTTAATAAAGATTTAATTGAAGACACCTCTTATACAAAACTAATACCTTCAATATTCATAAAATACTGTTATTTGTATGTGCTGCCTATTAAAAGGTTTGAAGTAGGTGCCAAGCCAAATATAATAGTAGGTACCACTCGCCGCGCGTGACTTTGAGCGGGAAAGTTTCGTCTAGAACATAAATATTTGTAGATATTCATTATTACTTACTTCTATTATTAGATTGTCTAAAACAGTCGTGTTGTGTGCTCGTCACACAAACGGAAACCGGTCCCTTTCAGGACCACAAATATATTCATATATATGAATAATATAGGTTTAATATCATAAAGTTTTCATCTGTTTCACATTAGTTCTCATTGTTCATTAGGTTTATTTACGTAGGTTAATCTTTAGTGTAGGAATATCATTAGAGTAAGTAAGCTATTTATAATATTAGTTTTATTTTGTTTAGGCTTGGCACCGAATTCAAACCTATTAATAGGTAGCACATACAAATAATAGTATTTTATGAATATTGAAGGTATTAGGTTTGTATAAGAGGTGTATTGAATTAAATCTTTATTAAGTTATTTTATACTTTTTAGTTTTTAAAGTCGGTTGTTTTAAACGTAGTTTTTTTTTACTTTTTATAGACACTAAAAAGTACACAGTATACATACATGAAAACAAACAAAAGTACATAGTACTAAACACATCGCTAAGGCTAGCCCTCTACTGCGTGGCTTTTGAAATCACTTGCGCGTAGTTTTTACTTTGTGGTTTAATCTCTTGATATCTTCTAAACTATTGGGCAGAATGATATAGTTCAAAGGGCACTTATAATCTACATTAAATTCTCTTGATAATTAACACATTTAAATGGATAAAGATTCATACCACCATACAAGATAGATATATGTCATTGCAGACTTTTATTTAGCTTATTCAAAGGGCTACAAATATTTCATACATCATTTTAATGTAAGTCTTATAGTTTTGCGTACGTAAGCCAACAAAGTAAAACTTAGTGTTGTCATATTATGCATTATCAAGAATAAAAAAATGGGACCAAATGGCGAGCACTAAGAGTCGAACAAAAAAAGAATTATCGAAAAAAAAACCTATCGAATTAACCTCCTCCTTTTTGAAGTCGGTTAAATACAATTTAGCAATTTTGATGTTAGTTGTAATGTCAAAATAAAATGTCTACACTGAATGCCTGTGACACGGTACATATAACAAGAAAACAAAATGATTTAATTGTCTCTGTTCCGGCGGAAGCGCCGGCGACGTTTCATGGCAAAGACTTGATGTTTTAAGGAAAAACTTAGGCTTATTTGAATTTAGCAAATGATTCCACGCAAAAACTTCCATGCATCGAAAGCAGATGTTGGCAATGAGTCATGCATAAAAAGGAAATCAAACCTTTGAGAAGTACGGCAAGGGACAAAATAAAAAATTTGAAACATGAAAATTCTTCTCAAAAGAAGAGAGAGTATCGTTTTTTGGGTGACGTCGATAAGTTATTAATATTTACCATCAATATCTTTACAAAGGCTTCCACTGTTTTTAACACAAGTTTTTAAGGCCGTCAACAGCCGCCTTTCTTTTGTTGCTGTTAATTGCTTAGACATACATACACCTGCAGATGTACATGCGTCATAGCGAAAGTAATGATCTCAATTACTATCCGTTGTATGTTGTAAACCAATGTTAAAACTGACCAGCAAAATATGTTTCAAATATAAAAATTCTCTTTTTTTTCAAGCACATGTATAGCACGCACAATAACTTTTATTGCCTGTTTTTCTTTTCTTAATTTTATACTATAACGAAAACTCTCTCTTTCTCTCTCTCTCTCTTTTTGAGAGAAAGAGTTTCGTCATAAATAGTAATTAACATAGTCGACTCGCAAATAAAACGAACGAGATTAAGCTTCGTAAGAGTGAAGACGAATAAATCAAAATAAAGTTTTTTGTAAATTTTGTTGATTAAAAAAATATTTTTATTTAATTTCAAGGGGTCGAAGTCGCGGGACGAAACAGCTAATCATACAATAAATACGATCTGTAATATGAAATTGCAATTGCAAAAAAAATATAATATGTAATATTGGAAATGTAACTGCGCCTAATGAATTCACACTACACAACACAACACTACATGAAAAAGCTGCGAATGGTGTAATATGATTCCTTTACCCAAACCAAAGTTAGTGTAGGATATTTATTAAACAGTATATTGGGTTAGTTTTATCAATTAACGAAATGTTTATTGCAGGTTATCGACAAAAAGTCTTTGGCGAGGAGTACACTGATGGCGAACATTGAAGAGATTGAACGGAAACGTCGGCTGCTTTATCGCCACACGAAACTGGTATAGTTAACTGCTTGTATTTATCTTTTTTTGGATTATGTTTAACTTACCACCAGATATGGTAACATATAACAGACAAATATAGTAAATGATCACCAAAATTAAAACCCGCATTTTAATGTAAAATTATAACCAAAGTTTTTACCATCTTGCTATCCTAGTTAAGCAAATTGACTCCGAAAAATCATTTTTTAGCCAAAAACAGTTAAACACCAAATTATTAACCACGTTTTAATTTTCAAATGATATGTAAAAAATAACATCTCATTATCTGATTAAAGTAAATTACCGTCGGCACATATTTTTTTTGCGAAACATAGTAAATAAACTCCTAACCTTTTTGTCACCAAATTGATTAACCTACTACCAAAAAAAAATCTTTAGCGTTTCTTTTATTCAACCAAATGCTATTCCTAAGATAAAACTCTTACAATTTCAATAATCTTTTTTCAATTAATTAAACAATCATAAAAAGTTAGTCCTCTTAAAACTAATAATAAACAGTTTTACACGCAAAATACGCGCTAGTCGTGGAGTTGCGGAGAGCGGCCCCCTACTACTTACTAACTAATAAACAGTTGTAAAGATCTTAAAATGAAACTAATAATAAGCATTTGGTAATAAATCTACATTTAATAGCAATCATAGTGGTTTCTTTAATCCGAATAAAATCCGTTAAAATACAGAAACTGGCATCGCTTTTTGTCTTTTTATGGAACACGGTATCTGGAGATTTATAATATCTTTATGTTTTTCATTTCAAATTCCAGAGAGAGATGTTGGGCTGCGAAGATGGAGTGAATGTTGTCGTCATAAATGATGAAATGTGCCTCGAATATGACTTCGAAGCAAATCGGCCTGTTGTCACCGTCCACCCCTTCTTCACTCAAGTCATGAAGGCACATCAGGTAACACTTTTCGTGGTTAAGCAATGTAAAAATGAGGTATTATTAAATAATAATAATGTCATTACTTTGTCATGCAAATAACATATTTTATGCAGTGAACGCAAATAAAACATAGAAGAGTAACGTCAAACAAAATTCACAAGTGGCGGCAGGCAAGTCCTAATGCAATGCAAAATGCCTTTTGGACTAACGAATACCCCGAAATTAAATAAAAGAAGGGTTTCAGTACTTTTGCCTTCAAGGGGAGCGTTATCTTGGTTTGCGTTCACTGGTTTTATGGTATACGCTACAGTTAATTTCCCTTCAAATGTAGCAAAAACGCGTTGTAAAACAACAGCAAGCAAGCTCAAGCAATCGATATTTTCATTTTAGAAATTATTGAAGAATTATAAATTCGAATATAGTTTTATGATTACCGAGGATACAGGGAGAAGTACGATTTTAAGGAGATAAGATAAGGATTGGATAAGTCATACGGTTAACATGAGTTATTTGATATTTCGAACAATGTGCAAAATTAATATGTTTTCCAGTACGAAGGCGTGAAGTTCATGTGGGACGCGTGTTTCGAGAGCCTCGAGCTGGTAGGCGCGGGGCACACCGGGGGCGGCTGCATACTGGCCCACTGCATGGGCCTCGGCAAGACTTTACAGGTGTTGGCGCTGCTCCACACGGTGTGTATTCCATGGGTTATAACTTTTTATACCTAACACGTTTATAGTTTTAGTTTTTTACACAATCGTCAATAGATTTATACGGATACTAACATGAGGTGGGTCTGAATCCATTATTTGACTATTATGAACAGTAAATGTGTCAATATTAACATACCTACTCGGAATATTTGGAAGAATGTTAGTCAAAATAGTTAAATATAAAATAATAAAAAATATAAAATTTTGATATATTTTGTTAAGCTTTTGATTGGCACAAGTGAAATACACATATGAGAATGGCAACGTAATACAAAAATCTTATTCAGATGTAATTTTGTTTAGGTACTAAGTCATCCGCAGATGAAAATACAACGTGTGCTAGTCGTCTGCCCGCTGTCCACCGTGCTCAACTGGGTGGACGAAATAAACAAGTGGATGGGACCCGTCAACAGCAAGATAAAGGTAACCGCTTCCTTACATTCAGTCGTGTAATCTCTTTTTGTACGACATTAGTTACATTTTTGTTTTAAAAATAAGTATAATATTAATAAACATTGCTAGAGCCCAACAACATCTTTTTACGAATGAACCGGCTCAACCGGTGAAATACCACGACCTCGCAGACGGCAGGCGTGAAGTAGAAGGATTTCTGCATTTCGTCTGATGAGTGAGGTGCCGGAGGACTAATTCTGGTACTCTACTCCTTTCCACCCTTCTAATAAGAGAATGGGAAGGAAGAGCCTATGACGGAGGAGGGGATGGATAGGAAAATAGAAAATCTCTATTTTAAATCATCGCCTCCTCTGTCCATTAAAAGTAGAAATCGCATCTGATACTCATCATCTTGTACCAGATGCTAGATATTAGTAGGGGTCACTTAATATTGGGTGAACCTTTTTTTATATAGAATATAAAAGTACCCTTATATTAAGTTAATTTTTCTAGGTTTTCGAATTGTCCAAGTTGAAAAAGACATATGAAAGAGCATATCAGCTAGAAGACTGGTATACCGGTGGTGGTATCTTCATCTTGGGGTATGAAATGTTCAGGAATCTCTCGACCTTGGACCCCATATTGGACGAATTACGACCTACGATTGTCAACAAAATTCGTAAGGCACTTTTGGACCCCGGACCGGATATCATAATATGTGACGAAGGTCACCTTCTGAAGAACGACGCCTCAGTCCTTGCGGTGGCAATCAGTAGAATAGCCACCAAACGACGCATCGTCCTCACTGGCACGCCTATGCAAAATAATTTACGGGAATACTACTGCATGGTGAATTTCGTCAAGCCCAATTTGCTCGGACTGTATTCGGAGTATGCGAACAGGTTAATGTTTTTTGCCTCTATTACTACTTTAACGTTTTATTAAGTCTAATAAGTTAGTAATACTTAGTGAATTTTTATGCTTGTCATGTGTTTTAAGGGGTACTTTACATGATCACCTCTATCAAATTCCATTAACTCAATGTACAAAATATTACTGTGTCAAGAACGAAAAAGAATCGGGGAATTTATTCTCATTTGAAAAACGACAGTATAAATGTTTTTATACATTTTTGTCCAAATGGAAACATCTTATGTGTCAACTGTCTTCTTTCCCATGTAACGATCTATGCCTAAGCGTTACTCGTATGAGAAATTTCCATCTCTAAACTAGTCCCATTATCTTATATGGAATTTGCACCTTCCACTGACGTTTCACTGGTTTAAAAAGCGATGTGTTATATAAGAAAAAAGAAAATATAATTCCATTTAATTAATTCTGAATTTACATGTCGCCAGGTTCGAGAATCCGATTATGAATGGTCAACACCGAGACTCCAGAGAAGAAGACATTAAACTAATGAAAGCGCGCACTCACATCCTGCACAAAGTGCTGGAAGGTTGCCTACAGCGACAAGAGGCCTCGGTTCTGTACCCTTACCTGCCCAAAAAACATGAATATACAGTTTTTATACCCCTAACGAAGTGTCAAACTGATCTATACAAACATTATCTAACGCACTATGCAAAGCAAGCCAAGCACAATGTACTGCGGGACTATCACATCTTGCAGAAGATATGGACTCATCCTCAAGTGCTGCACAACTTCCAATTGAAAACTCGTGACGAAAGCGTCGCCAAAGTTAAAGGTATCTCCTCCTCTCTTATTTATTTTAAATTTTTTCTTCGTTATTCTATAATTAGTTTTACAGATTTTTTCTTTATTTTCAAAGAATTATTAATGACCTTTATGGTAGAAAGTGGCAAACAAGACTTCCGCAACAAGCTAATGAGTTGCAGACACGTTGCCTACCTTTAAGGCACAGAGAGAGAGAGAGAGAGAGATATATATACAGAAAAAAAATATTCAATTCTTATCCATCCCCTTCCCCGGTCAAATCCAAGAAGGATCCTTCCCAGGATAGGATCCCGATTAGAAATGGACTAGAATTAAAGCCCCAGCACCACGCTCGTCAGACGGAACATCCCTGTCTCCTGTGAATTGATGTTGTGCGTGTTATATGCCTCGAAGAAGTAAACTCTATTATTGCCTATCTATATAATATATAAATAATATTTCTATTAGTCAAAGAACTATTAGAATGTGTTCTTTAGTTTTAGAGTTTTCACACCAAGAAATATAACAGAATTAGTAGTATGGATTCTTTTACACTGCCACAAAGAGAACCGTTACCGATTACTGTCTGAACACGTAATAGATTGTAGGGCAAAAATTAACAGTAAATGCGAGTTTTCAGTGGAAAAATTGGAAGATGACCTGGCCTGTGAAGATCTTACGGCCAGCGAGGATGTAAAGCCATCTCCGACTGAAGTGTGGTGGCTGGAGTACTTAGAAGGCGGCAATATGCTCGAATCCTTAGAGAGCTCCAATAAATTCTTCGCCGTCTTCCGTATACTGGACGAGTGCATCGCCCTTGGTGACAAAGTGTGAGTCAGATATACTTATAAACTTCTTCTTTACTATATATCATTTATTTAAATAAAGTTAAAATAAATAAATAAGATTATATAATAAATTTTCAATTCAACTCATTTTTATTTGCAAATTCGCCTTAGCACAAAACGTACAATTGGCGGTTTTAATGCTTATAGGCATTCTCTACCAGTCAACAAAGCATTCAAGAAGGAAAAAATAAAGAGGTGCACAAACTAGATGAAAAATAGATTTTATATAATCTTAACAATATACTAACGTAATAATAATTTAGGTGTTTATTAGATAAAATAAAACACAATTAAAGAACGATTAAAACAGCATTTAAATAAAGTCTGCAGTCTATCATCATAATTTCGAAATATTTGGAAATTAATATTTTTTTAATAAAAGAAAAAGGCACGCGAACAAAGGGTTCTGTTAAGTAAACCTTCCACCTGTAGATATCGGAAACAAAATGAATTGACAGCCTAGAGGGGGTTGGGACGGCGGGAGGAAGTACAAGAGAAAGTAATTGGGCATTCTACAACATTGACATAGTGAATTACAAGAAATCTTCGAATAAACAAATAACACAGTTCAACAAGTAACAAAAAATCTAGATTTTGAAATAATTCGTTTTGTGTTTTCAGTTTAATATTCTCGACGTCACTGATAACTATGGATGCGTTGGAGTACTTCTTGAAGAACATAAAGAAGTGGAGCCTTGGCCGTGAGTACTACCGGCTGGATGGCTCCGTGCCCCCAGAGGTCAGGCAGAACTGGTGCCGCGAGTTCAACGCCCCCACCAACCAAACTACCAAGTGAGGACATTTAAAATTGCATTTAACATTGAAACGTAATTTCACTTATAATGAGAATTAGAGCAAAACAATATGGCACTGCGGGTAGATACGTAATAAGTAATTAAAGAAAAACACACATTAAACATGAAGTCAAGTGAATAAGAAAAAAGAATCTAAGAAGTCAGAAATGGTACTAAAATTAATTTAGATTATGATAGTTCGGCAATAATATGTAACTTGAGTCTATTTTTAAAGATATTAAGACGCAATCCTTTATTCCGTTCGGCAATGGTTTAACAATTGGACACCTTCAAATAAAATTTATGCATGATTGATTGATTCTTGGTATGATTGACTTTAATTTGTATCTATTTCTTAAATTATGTGGGTTAGTTTTTTTTATTTTCAAATTTTATGTTGGATTTAATTTTATTGGAAACTATGCTCTTTATTAGAACGCAAGTTTTGTATTTCCCTCTCTCAGAGAGGAGGCCTGTGCCCCTGCAGTGGGGAACATTCTAGAAAAGGCTAATTTATTATTAATATTAAGTTTTGTGTTTAAATATTTGAGTGAGGTTAAATAATTTTGTTTTTTGTACTGTACCTTTGTAATTTTATTCCGTGTTGTAATGGCAGTAAGTTAGATGATGCTGCTGATCTCCAGATTTCTATTAAGTACTCCATATGTGAAGTCAATAAAGAATTATATACATGTTCCTTTAATTTTCTTGGAACACAGTGTGCTGCTTTGTAATGAACTAGGTCTGCCCTCAGTTTTGACTTTACCGATTCCTACGTTGT
This sequence comes from Papilio glaucus, assembly GCA_000931545.1. Taxonomy (NCBI): domain Eukaryota; kingdom Metazoa; phylum Arthropoda; class Insecta; order Lepidoptera; family Papilionidae; genus Papilio; species Papilio glaucus. Next base: position 3,772 of record JWHW01048344.1, on the reverse strand, counting down.
TATTTATTTTAAGGGGAGGAAAATCTGGTATTGTTTTTTTTCTACTGTCATAACGAACAAGAAATTCTCGTCTGTCTTTCGGCTCAATTTTCATTTCTCTGAAATTTGTCAGTTTTTCTTTTCAAAAAAATCTGTGTTTATTAAATCTAAAATATCTACATCCTGATAATACATTTTGAAGTTTAATAAAATTAAATAATGTTACTTATAATTTTAAAACCGTTCCACCACACAAGCTTTAAACTTATGCTAGGAGATGGCTCACGACCATAGTAATGACAGATTTGAATCCACGACCTTATGCTTTACGGTTCACAGTCCAGATTTTGATAGTGAACATCTTTGGCATATTTTTAAGCCCCAATAGCCCATACATATATTATTTTTATAAAGATACTTCTCTATCCACTTTCTTTGAAGATTAAAAAATTGTAAACATATTTTTCAGTTTATTCTTAATATCAACCCGCGCCGGCTGCCTGGGACTGAACATGACGGCCGCCAACCGCGTCATCATCCTCGACACCTCGTGGAACCCAGCGCACGACATACAGAGCATCTTCCGCGTCTACCGCTTCGGACAGAAGAAGGACTGCTACATATACAGGATCGTCGCTATGGTAATCATTCATATTATTACATTTTCCTTATGGTGACCGCCGATAACTCTGGATAAATAGATAATCTCTTACTAGGCAGAGGTGACGGATTTCAACTTGGCATGCACCTCTCTCGCTTCTTCTACATTCATACATCTATACGTACATGCTCTTTGATTATGGGTGCTCCTAATATCGCGCTTTTTAGTAAGCCACTAATATGAGCGATATAAGTTCTCCTAGGGCGTCCCTTAACAACACTGCCACTCACTTTTGATACATAAATTTGTTTCGTAATTGTCTATTCATTCATCCGTTTAACATGCCCGAACCACCGTAACATACCTTTCACAATTCTAGTCACATCTTCCACTTTTAGGCCACACTTTTCCCTTATAATGCTATTTTTAATCCTATCATTTAGTTTTCAAACAATCATCCATAAAATCATCATTTCAAACAATCATCCTATCATAAGTTTTCAAACAATCATCCATAAAGAGATTAAGCAGCCACGGGGTGCTACACAGCCCTGTCTTACACCTTTATTGATGCTGTAAGATAGGGCTGTGTAGCATCCCAATATTAATGTTGATATAATAATATATTTGAAATAATTCGTGCCAGGGTACAATGGAGCAGAAGATCTACGAGCGGTCGGTGACAAAGCAGGCGGTGGCGTGCCGCGTGGTTGACTCGCAACAGATAGATCGACACTACAACATGGAAGAACTCACCGAACTGTACAAGTGAGTACCTTATAACGTTTTTAAAAGTTATACATAATTATTTAGTATATAGATTACTTTTATAGAAAAACAAAATCACTGTGTTCCTTTTTTCATCATCGAGATAAGCTACACTTATTCATGCGAAACAAACACAAGAGTTGCAGATACTTTGAACGTATTTTTAAATACGTTCAAAGATAAAAAGATAGCTAAAGCAAAGAAAATGTAAAGTGTCTTGGTTCTTCTGTCTGAAGACAAAGTGCTGGCACTTATATACTAAATGATATAATTATCTTTTCTTTATACGGGTATTCTTTTGTGTCATATGCTTGTAATGCCGCTTAATCGCTGTAGGACAGCTTTTAAACTATTTTTGTTCTTTGTTTTGCTTCTCATGGAAGCAAACAAAAATATGTATTTCAATTGAATTTAAATTCTCAAATAAACTGTATACGCATATAACGTAATATTAGCTTCGACGAGACCGGCTCGAGTATCGAGAGCGGCGTGGCGGCGGGCGTGACGGACGTGGCGTTGCTACGCGTGGCGCGTGATGCGCCGCTGCACGCGGTTTACGAGCACGACTCTCTGCTGCGCGATTCGCACGACCAGCAGCTGCCCGAGCACGAGCGCGCCGCCGCTTGGAGACAATTTGAGATGGAGCAGGGACACTCGCGTGAGTTGCTACGACGTAGTACTATGACCATTGCTGCACGAACACCTTGATCTCGTCGTTTGCCGGAGCGCTAATAATTTAGTCGAATTACTCCAGCACACATCTGTACTTCACATTAAATTATCATAATTCCCAAAGAGGGTTGGCGACCATAAACTTTGTATTCAAGAGATAAGTTTTGTACCTTATATATCAATTATAACATAGGTAACACTTCTACTTCAATAAATCAATAAATATTATTCCATTTCTTTCAGAAATGGAAAACTTTGAGCAGAACTCATTGAAAACACCAAGAAAAAATATTCATGGACACGATTACGCGAAATCACCAAGTCAGATGGTTGATAATAATAAAATTGCAAGTAAAAAATCAACATACGTGAGGGGGAAATATAATAAACGTAGAAAGCCTAAAAAAAACACGACTAAAAAACGAATTCTTATCGAAGAAAACCTTGTCAAAAGCGAAGAAACCGTATGTATTGATGGAAATAATGTAATGTCAGCAATGATACAGCAAATAAAAAATATTCTAGTAGAACAGAATATTAACAGTGATTTTGATGATAGTAAAATTCAAAATTTGGTTGTTCGTGTGCGACAAGCAGTCGAAGCCAGCTTAAACGGTGAAACTTCGCATGCTAATGACGCTTTAGTGGAAAGTATAGCTAGAGTGTTTCTCCAGTCAGAAAATAAAGACCTTTCTTCAAATATTCAACCACCAAACACATCTATTATGAAAGAAATCGAAGAACAAAAGGAGCCTGATACAAAATCGATGGAAACTAATGGTAAAGACGAACATACAGATTTAGTTGAATCTGACAGTACCACAAGTAAAGAGAACCATACATTTTTCAAGAATAATAAAAGAAAACGACAAAGCGGTAGTCACGAAAAAAATAATTTATTTTCCGATCAAAGAGACCATATCGATATCGACACTGTCGTAGAGAATAAAAAAAGAAAAGCAGCTGTCAAAGCAAAAGAATACATAAGTTCATTAAATTTAAAAGGTAGCAACGACTCTAAGGATGACGATGACGAACCTTGGTCAATAGAAGATAACACCAGCATTTTTGATCTGAATCAAAGTGAATCTGATGAGGCAAACATAGAGGCAGATTTACGATCGTGTGATCAAATATATATTGATGACGATAGCAGTGTAGAAAAAACTGAAGAACCTAAAACAGTAACAGTAGAAATACCCGATGAGGACGACTCGCCCAATCTGAACAGTATTATTTTAAGCGACGAAGACACGGTCGGAGAAACGGAAAAAAACATTAAAGACTGTGACAAAGTTCCCAATGATGAAAAGGAACGAATACCTTTACACGCGTCACTATTAAAAAACCAACATTTTATTAATATGGTCGCCTATAAATATTTAGAAGGAAATCCAGTGTTGGATAAAGACGCTGCACTACACGCGGCTCATTATAGTGCACAAAAAGCTCTAAGAGAAATCGAGGATACTGGAAAAGATTTGTACAGTGGTACTCTCTATGATATAGCTGTAAACGTATGTATCATTATTATTTTTTGTTTTCTTTTTGAAGGGAAATCTCTTCTTTGTTTAGGCATGATGGTGACATCCATTAACATACGCAAAGGTAACGGATACGTTGCCAGTTTTTTTTTGTAATGGCGGTCTATGCCTATTAATAAGTATAATGTTAAAGCACAGATTGGGAGAAACTGGTTAGGCTAGTTATATGTTTCTCCCTTATTGCGCTATTCATAAGAACGGGAACGGC
>JWHW01048308.1:101348-114762 GCA_000931545.1 Papilio glaucus | reverse complement strand
CTGTCTTCCCGGCTCAGTCGTGCACCAGTCGGGCCGACCCATTCGTGCAACAGATGTCGTTGCGGGATCTATCACAGTGGTTTTTTTGACATTGTAAAACTTGTTTTGAAGACATATCAGTTGCAATAAGAACGAAGTCTTTTGTTGGCGTCCCTAGATACCTGCATAATAGATAAAGCAATTCACTTCGCCTTCAAGTCAACAGGCGACGATTTGATCGACGTTTTTAATTTATTAAAATTACCAATTAATATTATTTCTGCATTTCTAACACTTATCAAAATTACCCCAAAATATCAAATGCATCCCCAATATGAATAACTTTATCCCTAAAGCCATATTACACACGTACGAACCGGTACGAACATTGCCGTCGGTCGCCTAACTAGCCGGATGACATAATTGACCGCTTTGTGTAACCGCTAGCTATAAGGCAGACTGCAGACGAGGCGTCATATTAACCGCTTATACTACAATCTTTTCGAATTATTATTTAATCATATCCATCTTTCGAGATGAGAAAAAAGTTCATAGTTCAAGTGATACGTCAGGATATAAGAAAAATATATTATGGAGGCATTGAAGGAACCACACTTTTCGCTGCGCTGCGTTCACGTCTCTTTATTTTGAGGAGTAGAATTGCTAGGCCCATTAAATAAGTAATTTCGCTACTTAGGTGGCCATTGAAATTAAAACAAACAATAAAAAATAACAATACACACACACAATATTTGCTGTTGCTACGGCGGTTCTGCCGCTTTTATTCGGATTAAAAGTCAGAAACTAAATACACAAACTAGAACACTTACAGACATCGTTTTTTAAAAGATAACTAACGGCCTTTCACGTCAGTGACGCGGACTTTTTTTATCAATACAAATATGCCTTCACATGGGTAAAGAAGTTCTAGAATTTAATTGTAAATCCTATACTAAAATAATAAAGTTGAAAGGTTTGGAATAAAACTAATTTTACGGATTTTATGGCGTTTATTTTAGGTTTTTTGTTCCCGACGTTTCGAGTACTTTACAGCCATGAGAACCTCTTACGGGCTCCCGTGACGTTGAGCGCTGTAAAGTACTCGAAACGTCGAGAACAAAAAAACTAAAATAAACGCGGGAGAATACGAAAAATTAGTTTTATTCCACTGCGTAACATGCGTAAACATAAGAAATCACTGTAAAAAGGTTTTTTGTTTATATTTGATTTAAAAACTCTTTTTATTTGACAGCCTAATTATTAATAAGGTTAGGTTATTTAACATAAACCTACGAGCTTAGGGAGCCAAGAAAAAAAAGAATGCCCAGCGAGATAGAGCGGGCGGGTGATGTGATGCGACGTAGTAGGTCTAATGAAATGATTCTCACAGACGATTATATGTTGTCTTGTCTATATCAGGTTATGGAGAAAATCAGTATATGACAAAACGATAGGAAAATGTGTCAAAAGTATTCCGAAAGACTGGAACCAATGCAAAGCTAGTAATTTATAAAATTATCAACATTTCAATACCTATTTCATTTTTTATAGAGTTTAGTATTGAATGCGATAATCGATTGTTCCGCATCTGATCAACTACGCCAGAACTCCTCGTTCGTATTGCTCTTTATGCACAAGGTTAATCGATGCTTAGCAAAGGGTCGATTAATCGATCGTCTAGGTAATCTTATATCGACAAATCGATCATTTTGACTTGAGTTCTTCGACGAATTAAACGCAACTAATCGATCGTTGTGATTTCTACACGACGACGAAATAACGAGTTTACATATTGCAATAGAATATTTTTACATTCTAATGTTCCGTTTGTAGACAGCTTAATTCTACCGTATAAGTCAAAAGTAAAAAACCGAATGTCGAGTTAGTTACCAAACAAGCAAAGGAAAATAAACTTTGTATCTACTAAATAAGGTTAAAATTCGTTTGTTAGACAATTTGAAGTAAGTTATGAATGGGTTGAGTGAATGGACGCCGGCGCCGGCGCCGCACCCTTGACACCACACACGTCTGATTGTATGCAGCATTTTAGCGCTGATGCATAAAGAATGAATAATTTTTCTTTATTATTACGTACTTAAAATCGCAATGATATCATTTACAATCGCGTGCTATTCGCACTGGGAAAAATTGCACTTTACTACAATGACGTAAGATTGACAATTATGTGGCTTTTATTGTTTATTTATGTTACTTAAATTGTGATAGAGGGAAATAGCAATCGGACAAATACAAATTGTGACTCGAGCTATACTTATCCAAGTATTTGCGTTATCCGATACTCATCGGTCATCAGTGCGGTTTGCACGTGAAGTATGTGAGTTTCTCCTTCCTCGGCATTAATGTAAGGGTGCGAACAGATCTGACGAATGCTTTGTCAGATCCCCATGCACCCTAACAAATAATATATTGTACAGTGTAAATTGATACAGACGCTACGCTGTCATTCCAATGTATCGAATATTTTAGGTAATATTTTACACCTTGGGTTACATTATTATTTTAGTAAGGATCCCTAATTTTTTTGAAAATATAATATAGCCTATATCACCCGGCGATAGTATAGCTTTCCAACAGTGAAAGAAATTTTCAAATCGGTTCAGTAGTTTCGGAGCTTATTCAATGCAAACAAACAAACAAATCGTTCCTCTTTATAATATTAGTATAGATAATAATATTTTGAAAATTTTTGAACAGTTATATTACAATCCTACTGGCTATGCGAAGTTTTGTTTCACAATCACTATCCTTAACCATTAGGCTATCACATCAGGTAATAATTCGTCGTTTCATATTTCATTATACAACAGACTATGTAGTACTAGCATAATAATTGCAAACATAGCATGATGTACACACTAATAATTAAGTCAGGTCGCAAACATAGCAATAATTACAGTGGTCTTGCACGAGTCGGGATTCGAATCTAGGCAACAAACAGACCGTAACCCGACACCAAGGTTGAAATCACAACACGCATTACAAATGTCCAATAAGTGTGCCTTTTGAGAGGTAATCCCTTTACCATACATTGGTTGTTGCTGCTGGTATTTATATTATTATTATTATTACACGAGGAAGTGGTTGGTTAAAGTAACCGCTACGCTCAGCTACCCGCACAAGCTAATGAGTTGAAGATGCCTTGCCTACCTTTCAATAGACAGAGGAGGAGATAAACAGAAAAATAGAATATTTTCTTTTTCTTATTATCCCCTCCTACGTCAAATCCACTTCTCCTTCCCATCCCTTCCTTATCAGAATTGAATAAAAATTGGGAGAGGAGTAGGAGGAGTAGATATAGATTAGGCCTCTTCAAATGCATATATCTTCTGTAAACTAACTGAAATTGACCGATGTTGATGAATTTTTTCATGACACCGAGGTTTACATGGCACTGCCGTCGGGACCAGGAGTACTTTTATTACAAGTAACGAAAAACCGTAGCTGTGTAATAACAGGTACGAAAACGTTCGCCCGGTCCGCGGGTCATTAGTACATATACTTTGAGGGTGTATAGAGGTGATACAATGACGGTGTTATCGATCGGATTCCCTGTTTAATAGCAGAAATAGCGTTTGCGTTATTTGTTGGCTTACATTGGCAATCGAAGTAACACAGTACACTAGTGTTTATACCATGAAGATTTCTAATAGATCTCAAACAGAATGAGATTGTTTAATTTCATAAAAGTTAACCTGCTTACAGATACGGTCTTGTAGTATGTATCTAGTATACATTCTAGTAGGCGGTTAAATTACCTTCAAAATTATAAGGTTCAAATGACTAAACGGAGGTTTCAAGTGTAGTTAGTAAGAAGCCATGTCTAGTCAGTGAGCTGGCCTCAGTACATTGTAAACGTTACACTATAAATCACTCAATATGAATTCCATAAACGAGACTAATTCTACAAGGTTTTACCAATTTCAATATTGTAAAGAGTAAGACAAAATTATCGCACCAACGAAACACGTTTGATCAATAAATAAGAGGACCTCTTGGAGCACCCTCCCTCGGAGAGGAGGCCAGTGTCCCTGCAGTGGGGAAACGTACTAAAAAAAGGCTGATTATTTATTAAAGACGCGATTGAATTCAGCAGCAATACTTGAATTCAATTCCGTTTTAAGAAGAATGCAACCTTCATATAAATATTCTAAAGTACTTGTAAAAAAAAACAAATTGTTGTCATATTTTTACATATTTATTTATGTGTAAAAAATATATAAATCATGTATGAAGCAAGTTACACATAAGTCTCTGGAAAAATAAAAAGAAATAATCGATTTTCAACGAGACGAAATCAACCAGAATTAACTAATTTATTTATTATAGCTTTGTTAATGTTTAAAGTTAAAATAATAAATGTACAGAATCGTCCTGTGATACGCGCAGACAATTGAATACACTTCCTTATTGCCGGCGTTACGTCACCCCGCCACGTGGTGGGTCATCCAGCGCCGGACATTTTCCTTTACTTAGGACGCGCAACTTGTAAGAACTAATATATATTTATTTATATGCAAAATATTATCAAATGTAAATTATCTACTAATATTTTTAACTACTATGGTCCAACTACGTGTGTAGTCGAAGGTGGTTCATGACATTAGTCGAATAGTGGTTTCGAATGTATGACTTTATATTTAGCGGTCCGTACCTTACGCTTCTGGGCTACAATCACTTTATCAATTGTAGGGAAGTAGATAAAAATAAACAAATAGTTACAGGAAAAACCCTCTGCCTTATTAATAGAATACTAGCTTTCTCCCGCTATTTCGCACGTGGTTTTTATCCCTCGGTATCAGTTTTTTCTTTAGAGATAAAATCCTACCCTACATTATTTTCTATGCCCCTGGCAATGTACAAGCATGGTGTGTGATAATTGACTGAGTCTTTAAGGCGTCAACACGTAGCAAAGAAACTTACATTTGTATTTATAATATTAGTTAGGATAAGTGAAATTATGTGGTGTTTTATCGGAAGATAATTTACATAGGTTTGTATTACCGCTCAAATATTAATAAAAACATGTTTTATAACCGGTTAATAGATAAAAAAAACTATACCCTAATAACAGTTTAAGTTCGTCGATTAACCTTCGCCCGTTGATCGTTGAGTTGCCTAATGATGATAATTTTTCAAATTCGTCAAGTTAATTACTGATACATATTCAACAGTATTATTATTAAAGCGGACATCTGGAAACATTAATTATAATAATGTTTTTATTAATGGCAGTAAGAAGTCTTGTTTCTCACGTGTTGTAATAGAAAAAAAATAACAGGCTGGTAACAGAATAATGGCCTGAGTAAATATAACTAAGGGAAATGATTAGCCATTTTATGGCAATTCCGCGCTATCTGCTTTCAAATAGACGACGAAGAGCATAATTAATTTTCTAAAGATTTATAAAACATTTGAAGTCATCACGGGTATTTATCGAGTGATTCAACCCCAAAAATATCGTGTCATGTCACATTTCCTAAAATCCTTAGCTGGTACGCGCATTTACTAAAAATATTAAGCACAAACAAAATTATTTGATTAATAACTAAATCTGCAGACTGGCCATATAACATTTAGGTATGAAATTTTTTTCACTTCTGTCTACCTCACTGGCGATATAAATATGTACATTATTTTTATACCGCTCATTACATCAAGAAATATAATCGCTATAACTTATAACATGAATTTAAATTATCTATATTTATGACTTGTATCCTTCGCTCAGTCACGTCCTGAATCATCGAGCATCCTCGGGAAAATGAAGGGAATAAATGCCAGACTATGCGTCGCCCCGATATCGCTATTGCCACAGACTATTTTTTTCCCACACAGCAAGGCATTACGCGATGGGCACTATCGGGAAATTTATTAGCATCCCGAATAGATTCTCTCTTAGGGACTGCTCGATGACTGAGTGGAAATGAAATAAAACGAATGTAAAAAGAATACTAGATATATGCGCGACACGTGCTTTTAATTTTAGGGTTCTGTAGTTCACATTTTAGATGGGAGAATAATTATTGTATTTTCTATAATCGCAATGACAGCGTTTCTCATTCTAATCGAAAAAAGTTAATGTAGATTAATTAATTAATCCTTATTCGATTTACACGAAGTCTATACGGATAACAAACGGTACGTTAGACAATCGTTAAAAAAAACAGACTTGTTTTACTAATATTCGGGGTCCAGTCTGTTAGATTATTAATCTGTGCACGTTTTTAATATATAATCAAGAAATCGAACGCAGGATCGGGCATAACAAGTAGGAAATCATACTTAAAACACTAGGCTACGAATTCAGCTATCCAAGTCAATAGATAAGTTCTCTTATCTGAACCCATTGGCGCAACGCGGCTATGACAAAGAAAAACATGCAAGCTAAATTTACCACTATTTTTTATAGGATAAGGCGGCAAACGAGCTAGCGGATCACCAGATGTTAAATGACGGCTATCCATAGGATGGCAACAAGTAAATGAGTCGCAGATGCGTTGCCTACCTTTAATGGACAGAGGATACACAGGAAAAAGTATATTTACTTCTATTCATCCTCTCCCCGTCCCGTTTTCCTCCCCTTTCCATCGTATACTTATAAGGGAAGGATGGGAAAGGGGAGTGGAATGAAATTAAGCCCGCGGCACCTCACTCATCAGACGAAAAACAGAAGGGTACTACTTCACGCCTGTCTTCTACGAGTTCGTGGTATTTTACCGGTCGAGCCGACCCATTCGCGCAATAAATTTTGTTGTTGCGGGCTCTAGCACTTCAAAATAAACTAATAAAATAATTTAAATTAACCGAGACCCGAACCATAAAACCTTTCTACCGTGTGATAAAGTCAATAAACCTATTTAGGTTTATTAGGTAAAACAGAAAGGCCACGGGACCCCAAAAAGCCCTGACGCTTATCTCGGCCCATTGACGCTGAGTTATGTAACCATATATTATTATTTAAGCATTTACATACAAAATGAAATAATAAAACGCACGAGGGCCTGACTTCGCAGCTCTGTAGCCTCGATACTTCATTGCGATTGCAGAGTACGGGGACATATTCCTACACGCTTAACTATCTTTACGGTGTAAGCACATTACTAATACTTAGACAGTGATTACAAAATCAGTACAAAGAAAATAGTTGTTAATACGACAGGTCATGAAGAACGTTTTAATGAACTTATCATCAGCAAATGCTGAACGAAAGACTTTGACCTGCATCCTGGCATATGGTATAACATCCGAAAACTAGGAGTTGATCGATCAATTAGGATCTAGTTGGAGTGAGAGAGTTATATTCAGTAGTGGACCAACTAAGATGTAATTCGTCAGTAATTGGGTTTATGTTTGCGTCATTGCATAAACGACACAAAAGAGTTCTGATTTATTTCTTCTTTATCAAGTACAGTTCCCAATTTGTACCAGTAACCGATGACGTAATCATCCTTCCCGCTCCAGGAACATGCTAGATACATCCAAGTCTCGACTACTCCGAATCGAGGGAATGGGAACAGGAAAAAACCCGTCGACACTTCCAAATATGTACACATAGTAAAATGACGATTCGTGTTCGGAGGTTTAGGGTTTGCTGTGTAATGATCGCGATAAATAATTCGGGGTTATCGGGGGGGCCGCGTCCGCGATGTGATACAGGGTGACCATGGACCTGTGGAAAAATCTTTGTCTTTTTTTATTTTAAAAGTTTGAACATACAGCTATACTTTAAAAAATAATGCAGTAAACAGGTGTCTGAGTTAAAGTCATAACTTTAAAAAAATTGAAACGAAATTTATGACAGAGTGTTTCTCATAGAGCCTTAGGGTAAAATTAAGGTCCAAAGGTGTTTAAACTACAGTGCTTACATACACATCGTGCATGTTACAAAAGTAAACAAATTTAGTAATAAATGAAAACATGGCTTATATGTATCACCATCAGGTTATAAACATGGTTATTATCTCACTAGCTATATTATAAACTGTCGGAACATTGTACACCCAACTAGCCATTTATAATTTGGCTTACCATGTAAAACGAAATAAACCTATTTTTTATATATGTATAACTATCATGTGCAGCCTAACAAACCAAAGCAAACAAAATATCAGTTCATAATTCACCGTTAGTTTATAATATCGCTGTTAAGATATGCAATGAAGTTCACAATCTGATATTGACATATGCAACTAACAAATCAATATTGTTCATAGAATATATATCTAACTGCCATCTTCAATACCGATGCTATACAAAATACCACGATATTCTTTTAACATTTGTCGAATTTTCACAAAATTAACTGAGAATGTCCGACAAAAAACAAAAGTATGGTTCCCCCAACCTCCGCTAGAAAAGCCAAGGTCACGCGGCACGCACACATCGGTATATCTACGAAATCCTTGGCAGCGGTCAGAGACCCGCGGAAGTTAAATCGACCAGCACAAGCTGGTCCGCCGCCATTCATACGTTTCCCCCTACATAGTTAATTTTCTTTGAGCGCCGCGCGAAGAGGAAGACCTTAGAGGCTGGTCGACGCTTTATGTCATCATGCGATACGGCCTTACATTTTGATGTTTATGTTAATCACATGAACGAGTTCTGGCGACGTTTCGTCGATTTTATTAATTTCTATTAATGGCATCAAATACTAAGAAGATGTTTGGCAAATTGTATTATTAACATACATAGGTCCGTATGATGCAATACATTATAAAAATGATCAATTCGCGTCTGGCGTAGCTCAACTCTGATTTGATGTTTAGTACTAATTTAAGATTCAATTTAGATACTACGAAGAGAAGAGTCTAACGTAATCTTCATGATGTATTTACCACCTAGAACTTTTAATGAAAAAACATGGATCATCACCACACTATTTACCTAGAGACGAGGCGTTGACCTAGTAATTACACTGTGACATATCTGGGCTTAGTAGACCCTAGTGATCAGAGTATACTAACGGTTAACTGGTGGGATCATAAGCCCGTCTGCTGTCCCAATCCCTAGCCATTAGCCCGATCGCCTTTCCTTTTCCTCCTCTTCTTTTGACTCACATATAATCACTTTTTCCAATATAATAGCTGGCAAAAGAGATGCCAATAATCAAGTTATTACAGATCTCTATGGATAGCGGAGGTCATATAGAGGCAGGCTTACTCGTCTGACTCCCACTTCCATAAACTATCATACTGACTCGTTTTTTCTCATAAGAGAAACATCAAGTACGCTGCAGTTACTGTAAGAAAATTTGCTAAAAATACTCTTACCTTAAAACTTTTCTTCTGTTGTTAGGATGTAGCCGAGACGCCATTACCGGATCTACCGCTCTCAATTTATCATGGATTTCTTCATTAGTGAATTTCGTTTCGTTATCAACGTCTTCCTGTAACTTTACTTTGTCGATAACAGCATTTTTAAATTGATTCACATCACTAGGAACGGGTTTTTCTTTACTCACGTCACTTTCAGTATCGATCGCAAGCTTTTTAGATTGGGATTCTGCATTTTCGTTCTCTACGTAGTCACTTTTTCTTTTACTCGTCTCCCACAGCAGAGCTTCCGAGTCATTCATATCTTCAACAAGAATTTGGTATACTATCGATTCGATATAGTAATTCGTGCCGCCTACAATTATTGGGATTTTACCTTTTTCTGTGAGATTTTGTATCTGGATTTCCATTAAGGTTTTGTCGACAAATATCTAGGAGTTTGTTAATTTACAACACAAAACGCTTATGCCTTTTAACCTATGTTAATTTATTTGTACTCTTCTAAATTCCTAAATCTTAAATAATAGTGAGGAGACTTAAAATAGTTTCTAAAATACGAAAAACCTAAAGATGCTTCTTACGATCTATATATCCATACGTGGCGATGAACATTTAACAGCAAATGAACCTCCGTTGTTTGACCTCTTATACAAAAAACGGCACAGTTCATATTAAAACAAATTGTAACTGTATAGAACATTCGCTTAGTGATTATCAGAAAGCTTTTGTTGGTACAAAAAATTTGCGAGACCTACAATACTGAATTGGTAGCTGTTAGTGATTATTTATAAATAATGTTTAAAAGTTTCTTTCAACGCTTGTGTTGTACCGATAAAGAGAATATTTGGGGCAATTAGCAGACGCTCCTAATGCTAGACTTAAGCCGATTATACTGTAAATGACCAGCACCGAAACCCGGCTTAGTGTTTCAAAGGTGAACGCGGACGACCGATTTATTTAAATTTAATCCAATAAATCAAATACTAAAATTGAGAATTTGTGTTAACTATTGAATAAAGCATAATATTTAAAGTCTTATATAAGTCTATATATAATAATAACATAATAATAATTAACAATGTTAAGTTTTCTATCTCGATGAGGATATCGAGAAATGATTAAAAGTTATTCTGCTTTCTTGAGAAATATTATTTTTGAACTGCTGTATTTATCATTTGTATTTTTATAATAGATACACAAAAACAAAACACCGTACCGGTACTTGAAATCAGTATTGAAAAGGATACAATTTTCAGAGCTCTGTTACGAAAATCGACAACGGTAAACATCTGATGAGGCTCCAACAGGTCTAGGAGATGATGTGGCACCAGATCCCGTTCCTGACGGGTCGCCTTCGCAGTCACAATGTCCAGACCCTTGTAAATCTGGAACAAAACATTTAAATTTACTTATTGAAGCTATCATATTGTTTCACCGGGGATATCCAAACATGCCGGGAGGAGTCAGGGTTATGGGGCATTGTAAACCTCTACAGCTGTTGTATTTTATACGTCTCCAATTCTTTATATTTATTTCAATCTTTACGTTCTATATACATTTATGTCCTATTTAAAAAATCGGTTAATTCGTTTTTGAGCTTATTCCGAAAAAACAATAAAATATTTTACCTTTACAATATTTATACATTATACGTTTAGATACATAAGTGTTGGTTTTTTGTCGATGAATTCTTCTATTAATTCTCTTTTATCTCTAGTCTTATTTTCTATTAATTACTCGACTAGAGTTGACGTCATAAGGAATAAAAGCTAAGGAAGGATAACATGAATGAGTTATTTTATGAAAAGGAAACAGGAAGTCTATTCCCGCCAACTAAATATGCTTAGGACTATTTCTATAAGCCTGTTTTATTCATACAATTTACCTTATTTTCAATAATTAAAAAATAATTTGTTATTTAACCTTACAATATATTTTAAAGTTTAGAAGCAAAACAAATAGACGTTAATTTAAATTGTTTTTTATTACAATTGAAGGACACTGATCTCATTAATATTGACGAGTAAGGCCATGTATAGACTGCAAGCTTGAAGAATACTAGAGGCACTAGTCGAAGTCCGTCCACTGATTATATTATATCTTTCTTTTCCATTTAGCATACTGACATTTATAGAATGTCAATGAATAAACGGCAACATTAATTTTAGGCTTTTTATCGTGAAAAAGCATTTGTAGCATTACTGATTCTATGAGGACATCAGAAACGCTACATGAAGCACTATTAGATAATTAGTTAGTAAATTTTGAATTAGTAAGTGAACCTTAACTGTAGGAAAATGATTATAATACAAAATAATATGTATCTCCTAACTCATAGGAGTATAAAGATTTCACCGTGGCGCTAGAGTGATTTAAAATTTCGCCCAAAACGGAGAAACTTGTACAAGAAAGTGACATCCAAAGCAAATCTCCCAATCATTAGTAACGAGCGTGACTTATCGGACATAAGAACAAGGTGACATTTATATCTAAGAACGAACGAAGTGGAACGGAAGGGTTCTGTTGTGCAACCGAGAGACTGACCCCAGATAGCTTATCGCATCCATTAAGAATTTTGGATGTTTTATTTATTGGGTTCATTTGCGTAAAGCAGATAATGACAGTCGGGATGACATTCAAACGGTCAACGAGATCTGAATGATCCAGTTATCAAATGATACTAATTTTCATGCGCGTTCGTATCGCTAGTGGACGAGTAATCTACGATGCGTTTTTGTTATTAAATGTCGTCGTTATCTTGTAACAAAGTGTGCTGTATAGTCTTCTTCAATTCGAATGGAAGTTGAGTATTGGGCAACTTGTCACTGTCTTCCTTCAACCTTTCACCCACTTGTGAATATTTTTTTCTTCCGCGTCGATGATAATGTCGGTTACTTCTAAATCACTAACTGATTTAAAAGAAACGGACATTTGTAATTCACCACAATCGGCTTGATTTACCGCATGCTCTAGTTTAGTTCTTTAATGTCTTAAATATATCAATTCGATTGCTCTAATGTCACCCGAAGCCATGGTGACCGTTGCTTTTGTAACTTTGACCAGAAACTCTTGCGTGTATTGTGTAGATAACGCGGGGACATAAATTGTAGCGTCGTG
The DNA here is from genome assembly GCA_000931545.1 of Papilio glaucus. NCBI lineage: Eukaryota > Metazoa > Arthropoda > Insecta > Lepidoptera > Papilionidae > Papilio > Papilio glaucus. The sequence goes on along the minus strand of JWHW01048308.1, from coordinate 102,373 downwards.
TGTCGTGACTATTTACATTGCTTCTATACTTCGAGGAAAACCATACGGTAATAAACTGTTTATTGAAATAAACAATACATAATTATATTTATTTATATTACAATTATAATTCTAAATATTATTATCATTAGGTAACTTAAGCAATTATTAGTTATTCCATTTTCAACAACAACATCAAAGAATCTGTACTCTTACGCCTGTGCGTATAATAATGATGATGTTTGAGTCGTACAGATGAGTCCCGATACTCCTTCCTGTACATAATTTGTTGTCTCACTTGCCCCAGGTGAGCGAAGGAACATAACACGCCATGGCTGATGGCGGCAACGTAGACCGCAATACATTACAATGTCTAATCACGACACTATCGCGTAGCGACGCACTACCGCGATTATTCTTTTTCTTCTTGTCTTTTTACTACAAAATTTTATGAGCTTTACATGAGGTAACATGTTTCTGACTGTTGCTCCAATACTTAATAAAAAAAAACCCTCTGGTATTGCGAAGAGATGTCGCGTCTCTTTGTATTTGTACCGCTTATACCATGGGGAGTGTTTCGAAGAACTGTTTGGAATAATTCCTGCCGCCATCGTTCAACTAGAAAGAGCTCAAACTACCCTCCTAACCATCTTGATGTTTGGCATTCCACTATCGTGCGGTTTTCGCGTAACTTCCTGCCTCGCACAGCCGCATTGTGGAATGATCAGTCGCCAGCGATATTTCCAAAACAATACGACTTAGGGTCCTCCAAAGGGACGAGTGTACTCCTTCCTTAAAGGCCGGCAACGCATCCGCAGTTTCTCTGGTATTGCATTCATAGGAGTCGCTGATCACTTATACTTGGCCACCCGTTGCTCGTTAGCTCCTTATGTTATAAAAATATATATTAGAAATATATAACGTGTGGGAGGTAATGTAATAATTTTTACTTTCGTCTACTTTAGATAAGTATATTCTTAGCATCGTAAATTTGCCTACGCATGTGAATATCATTGGTCCAATTTCACATGTGAGCGGCTAACGGC